>JAOSBO010000007.1:10080249-10113246 GCA_027563915.1 Erythroxylum rotundifolium
TGCTTTGATGCTATCCCACAGAAATCTGAAATCTAGGTGTCAATACATCTCTTGTAACTTTGTTACTAATACTTTGAGAGATTTAAGATTTTTTAATTATTAATTGTGATTAACTGTTTGACTTGTTACATTTGATTAACTGTAATAAAGTCCCTTTCACATGCAAAACCTTTTAGGAGGTGAGCAAAAATATGTTTAAAAAAAAGGATAAACTCAAAGGCATCATGACACACCACAAAGAAAAACTTAGTAGACATAATTTGAGACTGATTAAAGAGGGATTTTGAAGGTCAAATGTTGGTTAATCTGAATGTATGACCTATGGATTTGAAGCTCTTTAAGTCTATTTTTAAGTAGTGAAGGTTTAATTCAATTGGACTTCCCAACAAAAAGTTATGGTTGTTTTAGTACTGAGGGGTCAAAATTTACTTGCTGATTAGAATTGTGTTTTTATTTTAATGTTGTACGAATTTGTAGAGTTTTCTTTTAATGTTTAGGGATATAAAAGAAGATGTATTATGTTGTTATGAAGATGGAGATATAGAGTTCATAAAAGAAAGAAGTTTGCATGTTTTTTCCTCCATTAAAATTTAGAGGTATTTGAGATTGAATTAACAAATTGGTATCAAAGCTGATGGTGAGTTCCGAGAATACATCGCGAGGGTAGGTGTTGCTGTCATGACTCACGAAATCGAACTACTGACAATTGGAGTATATAAATGAAGGCCTTGTTTAGGTTGTAAGATGCGAGGGAAGCAGTCGAAAAAGGCTACAAAGAACTGGATATGATGACAAATATATTGACTAATGCATTGAAGGCATTGAAAGAGATGCGCATGAAAAATAAGACTGCTCTCTACTTTTTGTTCCAAATGGTGGAAGAATCCGGTTTCTAGAAGAATGCCAGTGTGGAAAATTCAAAGGAGTTATGGGGGATTTTGCAAAAGGTCTTCAAAGGCACCAATCGAGTTAAACAAGTGTAGCTTCAAACTCTACGAGGTGAGTTGTAAGCCATGAAAATGAAGGAATCAGAGGGAGTATCTGATTTCATCACATATGTGCAAACGGTGGTAAATCAACTCAAACACAACGAAGAAATCTTAACCGATGCAAGGGTTATGGAGAGGATTCTGCAATCATTGGCTGAGAGTTTCGAGAATGTTGTATGCATAATTGGGGAGTCGAAGGATTTGGAAGAGATGACTATCGATGGTCTCGTCGATTCTCTTGAAGGGCATAAACAACTAAAGACGAAGAAGAAACAGGGATCGCTTGAGGAGGCCTTACAAGCCAATGCAACAATCAAGGAGGATAAGGTGATCTATGCACAACAAAATCGAGGAAGGGGACGGGGTCATAAAGGTTGTGGTTTTGGATGCAGTGGAGGCTATGGACATGGAGACAACAAATCCAAACTAGTGAAGCTAAAAAAATTGGCGTGGTCGAGGACGCAGTCATGTGAGAGGCGGTGGTCAAATCGTGCAAATTTCGAGTGCTACAACAGCAGCAAATATGGCACTACGCAAAAGAGTGCTAGCTTGAGAAGAAAGTGGAAGAAAATGCGAATCTAGTGACAAGAGAGGAGATGGGAGATGATGGTGTTCTCATGATGGCCTATAAAGACACCGCTCTTGATAGTGACACGGTGTGGTATCTTGACACCGGCACTAGCAGTCACATGTATGGGCAACACTTCTTTGTGGAGATGCAAGATATAGAGGATGGGCACGTGTCGCTTAGAGACGCTTCAAGTCCAAGTAAAGGGCCGAGGTAAAATCTATTTTTCCAAAAAAGATGGTAAAAAGGGGTCAATCATGGATGCCTATTATGTGCCCAACACGAAGAGCAATATTCTTAGCATGGGGCAACTATTGGAGAAGGGATATTCAGTCTTTATGAAAGATCAGATTTTACACTTGAAGGAAAAGAGAGGCCTATTGCTTGCGTGCGTGGAGATGGTCAAGAATCGGATGTTCAAACTCAACTTGAGAAATATACGAGAAAGGTGTTTGTGAGTCAACATGGAGGATAAAGCTTCACTGTGCCACTTGCAGTTCGAGCATTTGCACTACGGTGGCCTAAGGGAGTTAGCAAAGAAGGATGTGGTTCACAGGCTACTGGATATGGACTACACCGGGAAATTTTGTGAGGGATGTGTACTTAGCAAACATGAGAGAAACACTTTCCAAAAGAGGGCAAAATATCGAGCAAGAAATCCTCTCGAGTTAGTACATACCGACATATGTGGCTCGATCACACCCAAGTCGTTCAGTGACAAGTAAGTATTTTATCATTTTCATTTACAATTACAAAAGGAGGACTTGAGTTTATTTTTTTATAGGAAAAGTCTGAGGCACTCGAGGTGTTCAAGAAATTCAAGATGTTAGTAGAGAAGATGACCGAGCTTTATATCTAGGCCTTACAGTCAGATAGAGGTGGGGAGTATATGTTAACCACCTTCACAAGTTATTGTGAGGAATAAGGGATTAAGAGATATTTGATAGCATCCTACTTATAACACCCCACTTCTATCGAGCATGAATCTGTATATCCCAAGGATATTCATATGCACACCCTGTGAAAGCGGTGTGCTAGTGCAGTCGAACAGAACCCATTGCAAATTTTGTTAAAAAAAATTAATTAATAATCATTATTGGCCCATAGCATTTAAAACATTGTCAAATACAATTAACATTACAAGCTCACATTGGATCATACATTAAACACATTGTAGAAATTTCAATAATCTTTTGGGCGCATCTCGAAAACATAATGCATTTAATCATAACTATTATTACAAACATAATTCAATTTTTTACAATAAATGAAGCTTGCGGAATACAATATTAAATACTAAAGTTACAGAAAATATATGTAAACGCCAACTGATCTCGACCTTTATCTTTTATCTGAATATAGTAGTTGGGCTCCAGTTTATTTAATTGGGTGTCTCCTCTGAAACTGAAAAATATGTTGCAAATTAGGGTAAGTTTTGCAAACTTAGTGAGTGGACCATCCTCGATGGCTCACTCAATCACATAACACATACAGTTCATGTAATTACATAATTCACATCACTTCATTCATTAACATGTTGAAATCACGTACACTTCATATTCACTTAATTCATATTTCACATTCAGAAATCATTCAAACTATTTATTTCAATCATTCAAATCATACATATCAAATGCATATGCAATGCTCATGAGATTGACTTTCAATTGTTATTGTTGTGACCAAGTACCTATAACTATCCCGTATCCATTGTGGATACCGGACTCATTGATAACTGTCTCTTATCTGTTGGAGATACAAGGCTCATTATACATAGTGAGCTGGAAGCTCTTACCACATTCTAAGCTTTAAGCTCTTTTTCACTTTATGAGCTTTAAGCTCTTTTTTGATGGCTACTCTGGTCACAACAACCTTTCTCTTTCATGCATTCATGTAATGAAATGCACTACTTTCACATATTACCAAACAATCATTAGTGCTCAATTTTTCCACATTTACATTCACATTTATTTATCAGATCGATGTCCGACATTC
This sequence comes from Erythroxylum rotundifolium, assembly GCA_027563915.1. Lineage (NCBI taxonomy): Eukaryota > Viridiplantae > Streptophyta > Magnoliopsida > Malpighiales > Erythroxylaceae > Erythroxylum > Erythroxylum rotundifolium. The sequence continues at coordinate 10,083,802 of JAOSBO010000007.1, forward strand.
AACAATAATGTTGAGGATCACTTATTTCAGTCCAATTCACATACAATGAGCACTTATTTCTTTCTCATTCACATTCAAGGAACCACTTCCAATATTTTCACATTTATCAAACTCCTCAGACTATTAAAGTTCGGAATTATCACAATCGCATACATATCAAAATAAATCTATACAGAAATTTAAAACAAAACAAACAATCAAAAGGGACCATCTAGGTCGACTCACAGTATGCTCTAGATTAGCATTAGCTTCCTTGATTCAGAAATGACTAGATGCTGATGTGCTATCCTGTATAACAATATTTTGCAATACACATATTGCACACACATTATTTATAGCACAATTTCATAAACCTTCAATTATACACATATGTATATGTGTAATGTATAATGCATGCTTATATTGACAATCCCAGGTATTTTTTTTCATTATTTTCGTCACAAAAATCAATCCAATATCAAAACTCACTTAAGTATCATTTTTACGTAGGGTTTATATCTCAAATAAACACTTTGAATCTAATTTCATAACCTAATGAATCATTTCAGATTTTTCCAAAAATTGTCTTTTGCGCCTACTGTTCTTGATCATTTAGACAATGCAAATGAAGAAATTTCGCAATACTTTCTTCTAGAAAATTTTTTTCCTATCTCTTAAGTTTCTAATGACACCAATATCATTCAATTAGGTTCAGTACTCCAAAACTTATACTCCAAATATTTTCGAACTGTTCTTATACTAGAACAGTGCCCTATACTGAACTTCCATCCAGAAATTGAAATTCTTAGAGACTGAATTAAAACTCGATTTCTCTAAACAATTTTTATCCCTATGTCTCTAGTTGACTCCAAATCAAAAATCATTTCATTTGGATAACTACAGAACAAGATATTGTCAAAATAGCAATGCAGTTTAAGCTTTGTAAGAAAGTTGGCTGCGACGAACTTTTCCTGAGAGGAAATCCTGCAAGTTGGCTACAGTGAATCAAAGAGTTGGCCGTGGTGAACTTTCACAGAAGCACAATCAGTGAACAACTTATTGCTATATCTTCCATATTTTACAACATCCAACCTCTTGCACCTAACACATCTTGTACAAAGATCACACTTTCTACTTCATTTATTCTTCATTCTCAACTCCACTTCAACTCAATATCATTCACAAACAATTCATGATATATATTTGATCATTAACCAAAAACACAACATATACATTTACCCATTCATCATTGATTCTTCTGAACTCATTCTAACCCCTTTATGAAGATCATTCTACCCCAAAACATATCTATAACAATATATGAATTATTAACCATCATACGTATACAAGAGCAAGACATTTACATAGTCTTTTCATCATCCACAAAATAATTTACAATTCATTGTTCATTTTATGAATAAAAACAGAATATCAAAGCATCCATACTTTCGTCAACAATTTGATCCTTTTTATACATCATTTATACCTTAAATACATCTCACAATCATCCCTATATCAACTTATAAATTATTTCTCATCATATGAACAAGAATATAACATAACCTACTTAATTCCTCATCAACGTAACATCACCTTTATCATTTTCATTTCATCCCAAATGATCATCACATATGCTTATATTTAAACAACCCACAAATGTTTAGGTGCTACTTACTTGATCAAGCTTCAAGGTCTTCAAAAAACCATCTAATCCTATCCTTCTCATCTATCACACGACCATTAACTCTCATGGAGGAATGGGTGGGGTCTTCTTGTAGTAAGGTGAAAAAGACAAAGAAAAAAGGAGTAAATGATGGGTGAAAGTAAGATGCAACATTAATGAAGCTTGGTAAAGCAAAACTGTGTAGAAGAAGAAGAAGAAGAAATGAAGAAGATGAAGGTAGGAGTGACTTACAAAGAGAGACGGGTAATTAGAAAGTGAAAGACCAAATGTTGGCCTTGCACTTAATGCAATTCATGGGAAACAAGTGGTGTGGCAAGTTTGTCACAAGTCACTTTTTTATGGTTTCTTTTGTGATCATTTAAAATGCTAGTCCATTTGTCTCCCAATTCTAATCCAATTGGATCCCAATTTTAAATGACATGTGTCATTAAATCCTAATGCTACTTTTCAATAATTCTACTACTATTTGATATTTGTTTCTACTACCATTTATTAACTGCCCTGCCACTTGGCATTTTTCCTAGTCCAAAATTTATTCATAATTTTAAAAAATTCTCAAATTTCTCTAAAAACTCTAAATTGATAATTTAATTCACTGAATCAATTTTCAGAACAAAATTATCACTATCCATATCACAATCACATTAAATCAATCATATATACCCGAAAAATGTCATATGAGTGTATGAACAAATTATTGTAACGTGTGCAATGATCAAATTCACGTGTATACATGCTATATTATGCATGAGCATGAAATTCATTTCTATATTATCATATTGCTAGTTCTTATGTACGATATTTCTGGGCTCCTAATATGGGAATGGGATCTTACACTACTCACCTCAACAAAATGGTGTGGCTGAGAGGAGAAACTGGACTATTCTCGACATAGCTTAGTTGATGTTAAAGAGTAAAGGCATGCCAAAAGTATTTTGTGCGGAAGTAGTGTAATGTGCTGTGTATATGCAAAACCAGTGCCCACATATGAGATTGGGGGATCAAACATCATAAGAAGCTTAAAGTGAACAAAAATCAACCGTATCTGATAGATGTGCATTAGTATATGTTTTTCCAGGTATTTGACATGTGTTTGCGTGCAGAATTGTTGATCATTGTTATAGTTTAGGATTCATTTTGCATGTTTTCATTAAGTTTAATTTCCATTGTTGTTCATGTGTGTTTGATATTAATTAAGGGTAAGAATTGACTATTTTTATGTAGGAAAGAAGATGGAGTAACTTGGAAGTTGAGCTAGAGATTAGAGAGGAGAAGAAGGGAGGAATGCATCTATGACCAATTCCGACGATCGTGGGAATCACGCAAATTCCCACAAGAGTGAGAATTATAATCCGAGACTTAATGTGGGGCTTCATTCAACCTAGGGTTTTTCAACTATAAAAGGATAATTAAGCCTCCATCTTTAAAGGGAGACGATACCCCTCTATAGAAACACTATCCTTGAGTGAAGAACACATGTTTGGAGCCTCGAGGAAGGATCAAAGATAAGGATCATCATCAAGATTGGGCAAATAGCACATCAACACCAAAATTTCAGATTTTGGCAAAGAAGAGAGGAGTCTTTATATTCAATTTTCTGTCACTTTGATTTTTCCTTTTCTTTGTAGAAATGGTTTATTTGAATGTTAATGATGCTACGGAGACCATGTTAGGCTGATTTCATTTTAGGGATTACTTTTGAACCATTTTGGAGAACTCTTATTTTATTGAATTGAACGAAGTTGTCTTTGATGATTGGTGATTTTATTTGTTATCTTGCAGCAAATCGAGAGAGTGAGTAAGATGAAATATGTGTAGGATTGTCCAACGAGAGTTGATGACCAATAGATGTACAATTTTCATATTAATTGAATAGTTAGAAGAGAGATCTCGGCTAGTCAATTGATCATCCATAGGATAGTTTAATAACTAGTTGAATCGATAGAGTCATTGGGTAGGATGAGAGATCGTCCAATTGATTCCTGTTAATTCAATTAGGGACAAATAGTTACACCTTGAGAGATGGTAATTAGTACATTCAAAAATCTAGGGTGAGACATAATTCAATTGATAAAATAGGAGGGAGACAAAATAGGGAAAAAGTAATCTCTAGTTTTTAGATTCTTGAATTCTGAATTTTCTGCAACTGTGGTATTGTTCTTCATTCATCGTTAATCTTTTAGTTTTAATTTAATTTTTAGATTATTCACATTTAAAAATTTCATTTCTTAAACAAAGTTGTGTTTAAACTAAATGGTGTCTGAGCATCAATCCCTGTGGGATCAATATTTGCTCATTTTAAGTACAAGTCACGACTCGTACACTTGTGGTTTTTGAGTGTAAAACAAGTAGATAGGTTTTACTTTCAACAGTATCACACTTAAAAATATTCAATAGTTTGGCCTATATGCATGTACCAGATCAAAGAAGAACCAAGTTAGATGATAAAAGCAAGAGATACATATTCATCGGGTATGACAAGCAAATGAAAGCTTTTAAACTATTTGACTTGATTGAAAAGAAAGTAGTTATGAGCTGAGATGTGCAAGTGAATGAAAAAAGCACATGGGATTGGATTAACAAAAAGGAGGTGACACATGAGGAAGAAAAAGAAGAACAATCAATTTCTACACCAATAATCACAACAACCAGCTCTTTAACATCTGATGATGAAGAAGAGCCGAGACAACCGAAGATGTGAAATTTGCAAGACTTGTATGAATTGATAAGCGAAGTACACTTGGTATGTTTTTTGGCAGATGCTGGTAATATCACTTTTGAAGAGGTAGTAAGCGATAAGAAATGGAAGGCCACGATGGATGAAGAGTTAAAGGCTATTGAAAAGAATGAAATTTGGGATTTGATGGAGTTACCAGAAGGATATAGGTTCATAGGGGTAAAATGGGTATATGAGAAAAAGATGAATGCCCAAGGTGAGATAGAAAGGTATAAGGTGCGACTAGTTATGAAGGGATATAGGCAAAAGGTGGGGATTAACTATGATAAGGTCTTTGCCTCGATCGCAAGAATGGAAACAATCTGGCTTCTCATATCCCAAGTGGCACAATTCAAGTGGCCGATCTATCAAATGGATGTGAAATCAACATTTTTAAATGGTATGCTTGAAGAGGAAGTACATGTGGAGCAACCACCTGGGTACATTAAGGCCAGAAAAGGAAAAAAAGTGTTGAAGTTGAGGAAGGTGCTATATGGGCTGAAGCAAGTGCCTCGAGCATGAAACACCTATATCAACACTTACTTCAAGGAGAATGGGTTTATGCAATGCCACTATGAACATAAGCTGTACGTGAAGAAGAAAAGAGATAACTTGTTGTTTGTTACTCTCCATATTGACGACCTCATATTCATGGGGAATAATGAGGAGATGACAAAAGATTTTAAAGGAGCTATGAATCGAGAATTCGAGATGATAAATTTAGGGTTGATGAAGTATTTCCTTGGGCTTGAGGTTAGACAAGGAAAGTCAGAAATATTTGTGTCACGAGAGGCATATGCAAGAGACATTTGGAAAAGGCATAAGATGGAAGAGTTCAATCCAGTAGTAATGCAAACGGAACTCGATACGAAACTCTCAAAGTTTGAGGGAGGAGATCAAGTGGATGCAAGAAAAAATCAAAGTTTGGTCGGAAGTTTGTGATATCTTAGGTGTATAAGGCTGGACATCAGGTATAGTGTTAGTACAATGAGTTAATTCATGGAGGAGCCTAAGTATTCACATTAGAAAGCTATCAAGAGGATTCTTCGATATATCCGAGGAATGGAGTTAATCGGGTTACTCTATTCGGAGACAAATGAATACAAATTGATGGGTTATTCCGATAGTGATTAGTGCAGAGATGTAGGTGATCGGAAAAGCACATTAGGTTATATGTTTTATATGGGAGACACGACTTTCATATGGCTCTCAAAGAAGCAACCAATAGTGACATTGTCAACATGTGAGGCAGAGTACGTGGTGGAATCTTAGTGTTTGTAACACGTAATATGGTTAAGGAATTTGCTATACGATTTAACACTCCCGCAACACTAAGCAACTGAAATACAAGTCAAAAATAAATTAGCAATTGAATTAGTAAAGAATTTGGTACACCATGAGACGGGCAAGCATATAGACGTTCATTTTCATTTCATTCGGGAGCATACGAAGGAAGGAGATGCGCGAATGAGTCACATTGCAAGTCATGACCAAGTTATGGATGTGTTCACAAAACCACTGCCGACAGTATTATTCAATAAATGCAAAACAATGATTGGAATTAAGGATGGAAAAGGTTTGAGTTTAAAGGAGGAATTTGTTAAAAAATTGGATAAACTCAAACGCATCTTGACACACCACAAAGAAAAAGTCAATGGATAGAATTTGAGGCTAATCAAAGAGCAATTTTGAAAGATCATACCTTGGTTAATCTGAATGTATAACCTATGAATTTAAAGCTCTTTAAGTCTATTTTTAAATAGTGAAGGTTTTAAGTCAGTTGGACTTTCCAATAGAGAGTTACAGTTTTGTGAGTGATAAGGGGTCAAAATTTACTATCCTATTTAGAATTATGTTTTTATTTTAATGCTATAAGAATTTCTAGAGTTTTCTTTTAATGTTTAAGGATATAAAAGAAGATTTGTTGTGAAGATAGAGATATAGAGTTGATAATACAAAGAAGTTTGTATGTTTTTTCCTCCATTAAAATTTAGAGGTATTTGAGATTGAATTAATAAAATATCCGTGTAAACGTTAGTATATATAAATTGCTCTGCAAATTCACCCATAATTTTAAATATTTCTTTCTATAGTCATATCACAAAAGCATATAGCACATGCAGACACTGTAACCATCTTGAGAAACATTGTGAGCATAAGCATACGCGAAAAATTGTGAGCAAAACACCATGATTAAGTGAGAGAGATGAGAGTGTAACACTGTGACTGAAACTCCATTGTGAGGACCTTCATGTTTCACTGTAGATTAGTCTGTAGTGACATGAATAGTATCTAGATGAGAGAGAGGTTGGTGATTAGGGGGAGACTAAGTTTAGTTGGCAACTTTATCCTACCATGAAGATCCTGCTTCTTGCTTAGATTTTCTGGTGTTCTGGACTTTAGTGCCTCGAGCTATACTCTCTTTTACTCCTAGTAACTTCTTAAACTCGCTGCTAACTTGGTTATTCTCTCTTCCTATTTGCTTCTTGTGTCTATACCACTCTCTTGCCTTTCTCTTGTTTATCTTCACATCTTTTACTTCATTTCCCTCCTATCTTCCTTCTCATTCACGAATTGGTTACTCTGATCACCTTTTATCCTTTAGTCCTCATTTTTAACTAGCAGTGCATACTATGTCTTTTAATTCTAAATTGTTCCCACCTTTGAATTCATCCTCTTCTTCTTTTCCTAAAATTTTTTCTTCCCTTTCCAATACTCTTGCTTCTTTTCCTCTTGCACCCTCTTATCTTAAAATGCTTATAAACAACCTCTAACATCTCCAATAAAACACACTTGGGTGTAATTTATTGGGAATCATAATCTAGATTCAAAACTCACTTTCTATCTTCTTGATCCTATCTTGGAACACCATGTTGTTTCTCCTCCACTCTCCGTTCTTCCAATAAGGGTTGATCAATGGAAATTCACCTTGATTCGATTTTTCATGATAAATGAATTCCCTTTCAACTTATGAAAAGTTGGGCTGCTACAAATTGGAAATAATTTGGACTCTTGGAAATAATAGTGAATAATAAGGATATTTTCTTCTTTAGATTCAAGTCTCCTGATTCTATCACTGAGGTATTTAAGGCAAGCCCTTGGCATCTTAATCAAAAGCCTTTTCTGGTTCAACCTTGGAGGCTAAGGATTAAATTTGATGAACTTAAAAAGACTAACATTCCATTATGGGTTTGTATATATGACATAACCCTAGAATGTTGCACAACTAAAGGTTTTACCAATTTAACTAGCTCAATTGCAAGACCACTGTGCCTCGACCACGCCACTACTGAAACAAAAGGATCAATTTTGTGAGAATTTGCATAATAGTGGAGGAACTTGCAAATCTTCTGAATGAAGTTGCAAGAATGAGGTTCAATGATAGCTTATGGAGGATAGAGTTGAGCTTACCTATACTTGGAAACCTCCAATTTTAGAGACCAAAAAAGCATGTGGAAGTCAACTGGTAGAGTTTTCCTTACAGATAGTTATGAAGAACTTACTCAAAAGGACCTTGATAATTCTATTAAGGATAATGATGGCAATATTCTTACTAAAAATATACTAACCACTAGGAAATTGGATATGATTCTAACTTTAACTCCACTTTTAAATACACCAACTACACATCCAAAGTTACTGGCAGTTCTCTAATTTTAGGTATAGATGAGAGTATATCTCGAAGACTGATGTAACAGTGGAAACTCCATGCAGAATTGAATGTTTTAAACCAGCAGGGGAATCTAGTTTATTGGATAGAAATGGGTCTCATGAGGCTGGAATTGTTGTAGTAGTCCAGGTTGATAATGTCATCAAGGAAGCTCAATCTCAGCTGGATATTAAAGCCTTCTAAGTTGTGTCTTCTATAAGAAAATCCCAAAGGAGTAAGGGTTCCAGCTGTAAAGGTAATTCTTATTAATATGCTTTATTATTTAGAATGTAAGAAGAATTAATAATCCTCTTAAAAGGGACTTTATCTTTAAAGAAAAAAGCTTGTTACTTGCTCTTTTAGAAACTAAAACAAAGCTAGAGAATCTCAGTAAGCTTGAATTTTTAGGGAATCATTAGAGTGTTTTTTCTAACCATACTCAACATGGATATTTGACTATATTTTACCACCCATATTGGATGTGTTTAGCCTGATGTTTTATACTTTTATTGTATATTCAGTACTTATTGTGCTTCAAGTGTTTTAACAAGCGATAATTGCCTTCATGGAATGAAAGGAGAAGAATTCGGTCAAAAACGCGGTTAAAATAGAATTCATCAATCTAAAAGGAGTGCACAACTATGGATTTTTGTATGCTCGTGCAGTTTCAAGATACTTGACAGATTCTAATCGTGCATGGTCCTATGCACAGTCCTATATCACGTAAAAACCTAGATTTTCATATAAAAGCGACATTTCAGAGGTAAATCAAAAGTAGGAGACTTTAGGAGGCAATTTCCAAATATGGAGAATGTCCAAAAGGATGATTTTGGTTTAGGGAAGTAGAAAACATGAAGAAATCATCGATAGATTCATCAAAATTCAGGATCAAGCCTCTACATCGCAAAAACACTTAATAGAAGACAATCAGGGGGATTTACAATTATGATTATATTTTTATATGTTTTTCTTTTAATTTATGTTTGATTTCATGTTTAATTATGTGCAACTAAACATCCATTTAGTATTTATGTTAGATGAACCTTATATCAATACTTTGATATGATTTGATTCTTTTTATTAATGTAATTAGTTTGACTGATTATTGTGATCTAATTACGTGTTTTATTGATAATTTGATTTCATACATAAAGATTGAAAAATCTAGTGTGAATAGATCTACCATAATTAGAAGGAGTTGATTGTAACCTTAGAGATAGGATGACATAAATCCTCCAGATTAGGATTAAATCTAATAGAGAGACTTATAAATCGGTAACATAATTATATAAGATTTAACCCAAGTAATTCGGTTAGAGACCTTAGGATTAGTTATTAGTAGACTTAAGTTTAGCTACTAGCATACCATAGGAGTCTCCACGGGCTAATTAATCAACAACAAATTGCATAAAAGATCAATCTATTAAGGTTTTAGGGAGGTTTGAGCCTAGATATTAATTTTTAATAACGATAGTTTTCAAACTAAATTCCACTAACTCTGTGTTCATTATTGTTTCCTATTTCTTTAATTGTTTAATTTTCTTTTTTTAAATAAAAATCAATCCTTAGGGTAAATAACAGGGGAAGGGCAAGTACTAATATTCATAGTCTTCGTGGGATTGATCTGTAGTTGGTACTAACTGTAGCTACACCGTGCACTTGCAGTTATTACATAATTGACAAACTTATGAAATAAATCAATCAAGATTTTAGCATCACTGTCGAAGACCTTGATATTTGGAAAGGTTGAACGTGAATACTCGTCATTTTCATTTTTTTTTATCTTTTTTAATTTACCTTTCTTTTGTATTTATTTTATTTTATTTTGTTATATCTTTTCGTATTTTTGGCTTGTTCTTTTAATTGTATTTTGAATTTGTCTACACTAATAGTTTGTGGTGGTTTATTTTAGGAATTGATATTTAACTTTATAGCCACATCTTATAATGGATGGATGAAGTTTCTTAACACAAACCACGGAGCTAACCAAGGACGGCGATAGAGGACCCTGATGGACTTCACGAGGTTAGGGTTCAACACTGAGAACCAAGGAGTGGCTAGGTTTCCTGCTCAAGTGGCCTTATTTAAGAGATTAAGCCAACCCTCCTCAATATGCTTCAGCAAAATGTGCAATTCTACAGATTGGCGAGTGAGGACTTGAATGCACATTTAGTTAATTTCCTCAAGATTTATGATACTTTTAGGTATCATCATATGTCAGAATATGCAATCTGAATTAGACTATTTGCCTTTAACCTTAGAGATAGAGCGAAGGCTTGGTATCATTCTTTGAGCCTAACCAACATTACGACATAGGACCAGCTGGTTTGTTCTTTTTTGGATAAATATTTCCCGTTGACGAAGACCATTAATATTATTAAGGAAATTATTGATTTCCAACAAGTGACGAGGTGTCAATCTATGAAATGTGGGAAAGATATAAGGACTTGCAATGGAAGTGCCTACACTATAACTTACCCAAGGAGTTATTGTTGTAGACTTTTTATAATGGAGTGAACCCATTGACAAGAGGCACATTCGATACAGTTTCTGGAGGATCCTTGATGCGAAAGATTGTTAATGAAGCAAAGGAGTTAATATAGGAGATGGCAATAACAACTGCTCATGGACAATCGAGCGGGGGAGGTAATTGGCTATTTTCAGATAGTAGAAGGGAATTGTCACAGTCGATCAAATGATAAAGATGCAGGAAAAGATCGACAAGCTGACATGACAACTAAACAACATGAAGGTGTCATCCTCTTCCCAGGTGAAGGTCGTATAATTGAAGTGTAAGTTCTATGGCCAGATCAACCATGATACTGTGGAATGCTATTTGATGAAGGAGGACAATCAAGAGTAAGAGAATTATATGGGGACACAATAGGGGGTACTAATCCCTACTCCAACACTTACAGCCCTAGGTGGAAGAACCAACCTAACTTCTCTTAGACAAATAACACTGGAGGGCAGCTCAGGCTAAAGGGATATTCGGGCTTTCAGCAAGATATAACAAGCTAAATGGAATCTAAGTTAGATAAAATTTTAGATAAGCTTAGAACTCTAGACAATGCACAAAAGAAACTAGAAGGAAATTTTGAGCAAGTCACTAAGAATCATGCTTCCTCAATCTATAATCTAGAAGCCCAAGTGAATCAATTGTCAAATGCCTTTTATATGTGAAATGTGGGAAATCTTCCTAGCACTTAAGAAACAAAACCAAAGGAGCAACTAAAGACTGTTACACTTTGAAGTGGGAAGGAACTTGAGCCATCCATAAGGACAATAGCAGAACCCATCGTTCTTGTTGAGGAAAATCAAGTAAAGGAGAAAAAAGTGGACATGAGTGAATACCTTCCGTATATTGCTCCTCCACCATATCAATCCAAGGTCCCTTTCCCTTAACGACTACAAAAGAAGAAGTTAGATGCCTAATGTGCAAAATTCGTTGAGAAATTAAAGACGTTACAAATCAATCTCTCTTTTGTAGAGGCATTGGAACAAATGCCAAAATACGCAAAATTCTTAAAGGACATATTATCGAAGGACATATTAATTGGACCGAAACTACTCTAAATGACTGTTGACAAGGTCAATCTAATTAAGCAAAGGCTCAAAGCAGCTCAAGATAGAATGAAGAGCTATACTGATGCACACCAAAAGGAAATGGAGTATGAAGTTGGTGAGAAAGTTTTTCTTAAGACATCTCCTTAGAAAGGAGTCACGAGGTTTGACAAGAAGGGCAAATTGAGCCCAAGGTACGTTGGTCCTTACGAGATTGTTGAGAGGATTGGACCACTAGCCTACAGATTGGCACTACCACCAGAATTGTCACCAATACTTGATGTCTTCCATGTTTCCATGTTGAGGAGGTATAGATCAGATCCCTCTCACATCATTCAGATCACTGAGGTTCAGTTGAGAGATGATTTGACCTATGAGGAGACTCCACTGGAGATTCTAGACACTAAAGTAAAGGTTCTCAGGAACAAGATAGTTCAACTAGTTAAAGTCCTATGGAAACACCATTCAAAGGAAGAGGCCACATGGGAGCCCTTGGAGGCCATGAAGGAGAAGTATCCACACCTCTTCAATGACTTAGGTAAGAATTTTGAGGACAAAATTCTTTTAAGAGGGGGAGAAATGTTGGCCCCTGAATTTTTCGTTGAATTAAGCATGATATGTTATGGAATAAGCATGGAATTTGAATTTTTTCCATAGAATGAATGGAGTGGTTAAGCATGATTTAAATAAATTATGAGGTCATGGGAGAATTATTATTCGAGTTTAATTATTTATTTAAATGTTAGTAGGATTTTATTTCATTAGTTAGTGAAATTAATGCATTAAGATGAATTGAAGGCATTTTTGGCATGTCACTTAAGTTTAGAAAACAAGAAGCATTAAAGGAAGGGTAAAGTGGACTTTTAGCACTCATTAAGGGTAAAATGGGAAGAGGAAAATGTTGTCTTGTGAAGTGGAAGACCAAAAGCGTGAATTGAAGGAAGAAAAGAGTGAAAAACGTGAAAAAGAGAAAGAAAGGAGAGACAGTCGTCCATGAGAGAAAAGAGAGAGAAGAAAGTAAGGGTTCATCTTTTCTTAGTGTTTAAGAGTGATTTTAAGGATGTTCAAGAAGAGAAAAAGAAAAAGGGAGAGAAGAGTTTCAATTTGAGCCAAACATGTCTTTGTTTCGTAGAGATTCAAGGTAAGCCTATTTTTAATCATTTGGATTTTTGGAAAGGTTTTGGTTCATGAATCTTAGGAAATGTATGAGTTTAAGTATTCTAGAATCAATTTTAGTGAATATGCTTATTGAGTTCTTGATTTGGATTCCTATTGAATTGAAATTTTGCCAATGTTGAAGAAAATTAAGTAAGGCAAGAGGAGCAAGAGAAGGGCAAAAAGTTTATAAGAAACGAATTAAAGTGGGTTACTTGTTTATAATTGAGTTAAGAAGCTATAAGAATTTTTCCTAATCAATAGATTTGAATGATTTTCAATTATTTTATAAATGTTGCATTTATTGCTTCTTGAATGATTGAAGTGTTTGCTATATGTTTGATACATGAATCTTGATGATGATTTATGAAATGATGATGGAAATTGTGTTTGAAAAGTATTATGTTTATGAAAATCATAATTTTGAAATGTGCAAGACGTTATAAATATGAAATTCATGTTTTTGTGGGTTTGAGGTGGTCCATTTTGTTATGTCACATGCACGTTGACTTTGTTAAAGGCTTCTCCCGCCTGCCCGTTAGTGGCATGGAGCTCCGTCATGGACTTTCTCATGTTTACAACTACATAAAATCACTATGTGGGATTGTGTTAGTTCGTTCTGTTCACGACTACACAGGACCATTTCATGGGAATGTTTTAGCTCATTCTATTTGTTGACCTCCTAAACCATTATGATTGCTTATGTTGTGTACGAATTTGTTGACAAGTTTGAGACTTTAAGAAATACATGTCTTTTGTTGTTTATGATGTGTTTGACAAGCTTGAGAATTTGGGAAATACATATGTTATGGTTGCAAAGGATTTTTCTGCGAAAACGGATATTTTAAATGGTTTTGCTTGTTTCTCTATTATAAACTTGTTACCATGAGCTTGTAAGCTCACCCCCCTTCATCCCCATCTCCAGGTGAAGAGCAAGAGATCGAGTCAGAGAGGGAGTCAAGGTATCACTCCAAAATTTCATATTTTTGTAGTTAAGTTAGCATAGGAAAAACTCAAGGCTTTAGCCACATTTCAAGTATCACTCCCATGTGTATTTTTGTATTTTATATTATGAGATTAATGATGTATTTGGGTTTTGAAATGCCCATTAAAGCTTTATAAAACTATTTTCTTTTGATGTTAATGAATTATATATATGTGTTGCTCATAAATTTCCAATTTTTCGCATTACATTTTCAAGCATTTATAGGGGTAGAAATATGTGTTCTGACTTTAGGGGAAAAACTATATTTATCTAGGCTAACTTGGACATGGTTTTCATCTTGGGAGCTGTAATTCATTCTTTTCACTTTCCAACAATATAAAGTTTGTAAATTTTGGAGATAAAACTTGAAAGATATGATTGTTACAAGTTAGTGACGCTACATAAGTTGTGTGTAGGAAACTTTATAACTTTTCTATTTTGATCCAATAAAACAAGAGTAATATGGTGTCTTGAAATGGGAAGTAGTGTGATAAGCTATAGATGAAATGAAGATGATAAATGAGGTTGAACATGTGAGAAATTTATGATGAATGTTTATAAGTTGAATGATTGTGTTTTTGGGATGATGACCAAAGATAGATGATGAATTGATTGTAAATTATATTGAGTTGAAATGGAAGTGATAATGATGGAAAATGAGTTAGGAATGATAGATATGCATAAGATGGGTTATAGGTAACTTGTAGGAGTTAGAAATATGGAATTAGACCTGTAAACGTCTGCTGGACGGACTTGATGTCCGTTAGGCAAACCTTCTCAGGTTTTTTAGTATCTTGGCTCAATTCATATCCATTTGAAGGGAGGTATGTCCATTAAGTGGACCTTCTCAGGACAGTTTTAAAAATGTGAAAATTTTCACTCTTTAGATAGCAAAAGTCTCTCTTCAGAGTCTTCACAGAAGTTGTAGAAGTCGAAGATCTCTTCGAAACCGAGCTTGAATGACCTTAATCCAACATCCATGTTGAAAGTTATGCATATTGTCCCAAATCTTGTACATTTGTGAATAGTGAACTTATCAATGTTTTTCTCTGATACATTTAGGCTTGATTAGAGATTGAAATGTATTTAGTTTGATATAAAAATAAGAGATAAAAATGAGTGATTTGTTTAGGGTGACGGTTAAGGATATAAACATAAGAATGGATTGTCGTATATCAAGTGTTCAAATTATAGAAATTTTGGGATGTTATGAGAATGGAGATGAACCTAAGTTGGCTAATGAGATTCCATCAAAAGGACCCTACAAGGTAATGCACTCATGTATGACTCTGAAGTTAGACTCGGGAAATGGGGCTTAATAGGCTTGGTATCAGAGCGTCTAGATTTAGGAGTATCCTAGGCACGGAATGAACATGCATTGATTTAAATGAACAAAATTCATTGTTTTTGCATTGTTTCACATAGTTTGAAATTGTTTTACACGAAGCATGGTTTAAGAAGGTTTTACATGCACACATGCAAAGTTTAAACTTGACATGACATATCAACTAAAGATTTTAAATGGTTTTAAATTGAAGGAGTGAGTATGCTGCCTCGAAGGAGAACTCGAGGAGCTATGACTCGATCTCACTCTTGTCAAAGAAATACGAATGGATCTTATGTCCCACAAGATGAGGGGACACACTCTGCTCATGATTCTTAGGCACCTAGTATGAAACATGAGATGCCATCAACTCCTCCTCTTATACCCCAAGTAAACCTCATGGATCCACGTTTCTTTCAAGCCTTTGCTCAGGCTTTCACGCATACAATGGGCCAAGTGCCATAAGTTTCAATGCAAGCTCTAGTGGAGAGGAGCGGACAGTATGATAAGCTCCGAAGGTATGGGCCTGTAGACTTTAATGGGACTACAAATCCCAAAGAGAATAAAGCATGGTTGAAAAGGACAGAGAGAGTTCTGCTTTAGATGAAGTACTTTGATGATGATAAACTAGATTATACAATGAGCTTGCTGCAAGGGAACGCACTCTATTGGTAGGAATTTGTACCCTATAGTTAGGTCATACTGCCAGTGTTGTCATGGAGAAATTTTTTGGAAGCCTTTAAGAAGAAATATTTCTCTAAAGACTATGTCCAAGAGAAGGCTAGAGAATTTTTAAATCTCACCCAGAGGGACATGAGTGTGAGTGAATATGAGCTGAAGTTCACCCAACTTTCAAGATATGCAGCCAACATTGTTGAGAATGAGGAGGATAAGTATCGTAAGTTTCAGGGAGGACTTTATTTGGGGATCAGAGAGGGAGTATTGATCTATAACTTTTATGACTATCAAATGTTGGCAGATGTTGTGCTCCAAACTGAGAAATCGAAGAACATAAAGTATGAAGTAGCTAGGAAGAGGAAGAACCAGGAACAATCTTCTAAGAAGGGAATGAGTGCCCCAATGCCTGAGAGGAGTATGAGGACTTTCTACATGCAAAGTGAAATGGGAATTAGTGGCTCTACTAAGAATAAGTAAGCCAAGACAGTTTCAATGCAAACCTCAACTGTAGGAGGCAATAGAAGGATGGAGAGGAGTAGATATATAAACCCCCAAAGTGAGCATTGTGGGAAGTTTTACAGAGGAGAGTGCTTCAAATTACTTAGAGTATATTTCGGATGCGGAAAAAAGGGACACATGGTCAAGAAATTTCCTCAAGCATCAAAGCAAGATGGTCACAAATGCAAGTTCCAAAGAGAGTTGAAACAGTAGGAACTAGGCCAGCCACTGAGGTGGGAATTTCTAGAGCGACAAAGGAGATTATTCCTCTAAGAAGGCCAAGGGGTCAGGCACAAGAAAAGGTGTTTGCCATGACCAGAGATGAAGCTACAGCCGCACCTAAAGTTGTTATGGGTATAACTCAATTATTTGATTCAGAAGTATATTTATTGATTGATTATAGCTCCATACATTCTTTTGTTTCTGCAAGCATGACATTACATGGTGTTATTTTGGTGCCATTGGATAGTCCATTGATTGTTAGTACTCCTATAGGGAGGAATGTGATAATAAGTCAAGCGTATAGAGATTGTGATCTCTTTATTGATGGTGCTAGAATGGTAGTAGACTTAATGCCTTTAAATTTAAAGGAACTAGATGTGATACTTGGAATGGATACTTTGGAGAAATATCATGCAAAGTTAGACTACAATCTCAAAGAAATAGAATTTGATCTTGGTAAGGGTGAGAAGGTGACCTTTAAGGGAGACAGAAAAACACCATCACCAAGAATTATTTTAGCTTTGCTAGTTGACAGGTTGATGAGAAAAGGGTGTGAAGCCTTTTTGGCACATGTTGTGGATATCAAGGTGAACAAAGGAAAGTTAGAAGATGTTCCAGTAGTGAGGGAATTTCCAAACATATTTCCAGAGGATTTACCTGGGTTGCCACCAATAAGGGAAATTGAATTTGCCATCGATCTGATTCTAGGTACCACACTTATTTCCATACCACCATATAGAATGGCTCCAGCTGAGCTGAAGGAGCTTAAGGAACAGTTGAGAGAACTATTAGAGAAGGGGTATATAAGGCCAAGTTTGTTGCCATGGGGAGCATCAGTTCTGTTTGTAAAAAAGAAGGATGGAACATGGCGCATGTGTATTGACTACCGGAGGCTCAAAAAGGTGACCATTAAGAACAAATATCCTCTGCCATAAATCAATGACTTGTTTAACCAGCTGTAAGGAGCAAAAGGTCTTCTTTAAAATTGATCTCAGGTCAGGCTCTCATCAGCTCAGAATCAGGGAATCTGATGTACGCAAGATAATATTTAGGACACGTTATAAGCATTATGAGTTCCTAGTCATGCCATTTGGATTGACCAAAGCTCCAGCTGCATTCATGGATCTCATGAATAGGGTCTTCAAGGAATATATGGACCAACTTGTCATAGTGTTTATCGATGACAATCTAGTTTATTCTAAGAATGAAGAGGGACATCAAGAACATTTCAGGATAGTATTACAAACCTTAAGGGAGAAGGAGCTTTATGCCAAATTCAGCAAGTGGGAATTTTGGCTTCATAAGGTGGTATTCCTTGGACATGTAATTTCGAAGGATGGGGTACATGTTGATCTGAGGAAAATTGAAGCAGTGGTGAAATGGCATGCACCAGAGACAGTGGCAGAAGTGAGAAGCTTTCTGAGTCTAGCAAGATATTATAGGAGGTTTGTGGAAGGATTTTCCATGATAGCTGTACTAATGACCAAGTTACTAAGGAAAAATTAAAAGTTTATCTAGAGTGATGAATGTCAGAAGAGCTTTGAGGAGCTTAAGCACAGATTGACAAATGCTCCAATTCTGACTTTGCCTATAAGAAATGAGGGTTATACAGTTTATAGTGATGCTTCAAGAAGGGGTTTGGGTTGTGTGTTGATGCAAGGAGACATCGTAATAGCTTATGCCTCGCAACAGCTAAAGCCTTGTGAATTGAATTACCCAAACCATGATCTAGAATTAGTAGTAAGAATTTTTTCCTTGAAAATTTGGAGACATTATCTGTATGGAGTTCAGACGAGGATTTTTACAGATAATAAGAGTCAAGTACTTATTGAGCTAGAAAGAGTTGAATTTAGGACAGAGAAGATGGTTAGAGTTGCTTAAGGATTATGACTTGTTGATTGAATACCACGTAGGCAAGGCAAATGTAGTGACCGATGGTTTGATTAGGAAATCCTCTATAGCCTATGTTCAGACGATTTATCTACCATTGTTGGAAGAGATTGTCGGACCCCGTTTCTGGAGCCCGACGATCACATCTCATTTCAAAGATCCAAATATTTTGCACAACCACTTCAATTTATAACTAACCCCTTTTTGGGCTCATCTCCATTTGAGCCCAAATATGTCAAGGATAGCATTAGTGAGTCCATAAATTGCATATGTACATGCCTCGGGACAATTAGCATAACCTCTTAACTCCTTCATCTGTGTCCTGCTTATTGTCTGTGCTTGACTTTCTATCGTCTGTCTTTCGTCTATCGCCTATCTTTCATCAATTGTCTATCTTTTGTTTATCATCTGGGGATTGATTTTTATTGTCTCGGTTTGACCCCCAATCGTCTGTCTTTTTATCGTCTGTCTTTCCTTGCGCATAAAACAAACGATTCCTTGCGTCTATCTTTCTTGTGTCTGTGTTCTGACGTGTCGTTTGTGTTTTACTTCCTATCGTCTGTGTTCTGACGTTAGCACAGACGATACACTTCATCTATGTTTTTCCTTTGTGTCTGTGTGTGACGTCATCACAGACGATTCCTTTCGTCTGTGTCCTTCCGTTGTGTCTGTGTGTGACGTCATCACAGACGAATCCTTTCGTCTGAGTTTTCCTTTGCGTTCAGAGCACAATCTCTCCAATTCTACCATGCTACTTCGAGACTAACAACCTTTGGCAATTCCACAAATAAGATTATGCATATATACAATTCATTTTCCCAAATCTTTAAACTAACAACAAAATATACATAGAAAGGAATTCAATTTCACTGTCCCATTTTTAACACAATGAGAGTTTGTTACATGCCAATATACATGTTAACTTAAAACAAAATACAAAAGATGCTCATGTTTGACATGCTTATAAAGCTATCCAAAATCATTAACTTAGTACAAAATATTTCTAGCTATCTTGGAGTTCCAAATGTCTTGCAAGGATCATTGATCTTCTCGAATTGCACCTGAGGAGGGAAAATTTGGGGGTTGAGCTACACAGCTCAGTGGCTAAATATTTATATCCATTGGCAATGAACCACACAATCAAACATAGATATGTATATGCATTCATAATTCAATCTCAGTACATCATCACATAGATCATATTGAATGTAATTTCACAATAAAGCACCATTTAACATGTCAAATGCAAATGTATAGACAATTGGCTCGAGGGTTCTGTGAAACAAAACAGAGAAACCGAAGTTTACTCTGTGAACAAAACGAGTCCATTTTCAGATCTCGTGGGCCACAAGTGGGCAGCTGGGAGAAGGCTTTACGTTAACGTGCATGTGACTAACGAAATGGTTCCACTCTCGCCCAAACACAATCAATTTATGCTCAATTTAATCAATCACAATTTGCACTTTCATACTTCATTCATTTTTATCATTTTTCTTATACATCATGCTTTTTCTTCTTTTCCTTAAATTCCAAATGCCATAACCTTTTTCAAGGTATAACATAATCATAACGCATCATGCAATTTCAAATATGCACAATTATTGCAATTTCAAACATATCAAATTCATGCAAAACATATACACACACATAGGCAAGGAATTGCCCAATTACACAACAACCATAAATATTTTACCCACCTAAGATGCTTGACAATCCAAATTCAATGTTGTCTTTCCTCTTCTCTTTGGATCAAGCTTGCTTGGTTGCCTATAACAAACCAAGTTCTCATTCAATAGAAAATTCAATTTGAGAACCCATAGAACCAAAAGCTTGAATTTGACTCTAGGATACTTAAACCCATATATTTCCCATGCTCTTTAAATCAAAACCCCTCAAAAATCCAAGAGATTAGAAATCGACTTACCTTGAATCTTCACCGACTAGTGAGATTCTTAGCTCTAAAGAAAGCTCTTCCTTTCCTCTTTCTTTTTCCCTTCTTGAGTAACCTCAAATTCTCTCTTTAAGACTAAGAAAATTCGTGACCTAGTCTAAAGCTCTCTCGTTTTAACTTCACCGAACCCCTCTTCTTCTTTCTCTCTCCTTTACTTTTTGATTTTTACACCTTCTTTCCTCATTCACGTTTTTAGCCTTCTTATTTACAAGACAATCTTTTCTTCTTCCCATTCTACCCTTAATGGGTGAGAAAAGTCTACCTTATCCTTCCTTTAATGCCTTAGTGCTTCTAACCTTAAGTCATCTTCCAAAAATACCTTTATGCATCTTACAACTTCAACACTTTAATTCCCTTAATCCATGGATTAATTCCTCCTTAACTTGACATAATAACTAACTCCACTTAAAATGATTTATCTAACAATACCAAAAAATTTATTCAAATCTTATTTACTAAAATAAAAAACTTTGGGGCCCAAAAGAGATGGCTGAGCTCAAAATAAGCTTGAAACGGGAGGAACCTAATTGCATTATTGATAATTTCAGAGTGAGACTGATACTTAGAGAGAAAGTTAAGGTGTTGCAAGAACAAGATGCAGATTTAAACAAGCTCCGAGAAGAAATTAAGAATGGAAAGCAATCTGAAGTGGAAGTGAGGGATGATGGACTTATGGTTGTAGGCAATAGACTTTGTATTCCAAATGTTAAGGAGGTAAAAGATGAGATACTAGACGAGGCACACAATGCGCCTTGTGCTATGCACCCAAGTAGTACCAGGACGTACAGAGATTTAAAAGAGCATTTCTAGTGGAAAGGTATAAAAAAGGATGTAGCAGAATATGCAAGCCAGTGTATAGTGTGTCAGCAAGTTAAGGTTAAATATGAGGCACTTTCAGGCAAGTTAAGGCCATTGTCCATTCCCGAATGGAAGTGGCAATGGATAACCATGGATTTTCTAATTGGTTTGCCTAACACTAGTAGGAAGCATGACGCCATATGGGTTATTGTAGACCATTTGACAAAATCAACCCATTTTCTAGCAATTAAATAGACTGATTCTCTCCGTGTGCTAGCAAAGACGTACATTGATGAGATAGTGAGATTACATGGGATTCTAGATTCCATAATTTCTGATAGAGATCTCCGATTTACTTCAAGATATTGGGAAAGCATGCAAGAAGCTTTGAGGACCAAGTTAAATTTTAGCACTGCTTTCCATCCCCAAACAAATGGTCAATTTGAGAGGACCATTCGAACTTTTAAGGGAATGTTCAGGGCATGTGTGATGGATTTTAAAGGTGCTTGGGATGAGTACTTGCCATTGGTCGAATTTGCTTACAATAATTCGTAGCACTCGAGCATTTAGATGGCTCCTTATGAAGCACTATATGGAAGAAGATTAGAACTTCTATATGCTAGGATGAAGAAGGAGAAAGGAAATTAATTGGACCAGAATTACTCTAGATGACTGTTGACAAGGTCAATCTAATTAAGCAAAGGCCCAAAGCAACTCAAGATAAAATGAAGAGCTATACTGATATACACCGAAAGAAAATGGAGTATGAAGTTGGTGAGAAAGTCTTTCTTAAGACATATCCTTGGAAAGGAGTCATGAGGTTTGGCAAGGAGGGCAAATTGAGCTCAAGGTACGTTGGTCCTTATGAGATTGTTGAGAGGATTGGACCACTAGCCTATAAATTGGCACTACCACCAAAATTGTCATTGATACTTGATGTCTTCCATGTTTCCATGTTAAGGAGGTATAGATCAGATCCCTCTCACATCATTCAGATCACTGAGGTTCAGTCGAGAGATGATCTGACCTATAAGGAGACTCCACTGGAGATTCTGGACACTAAAGTAAAGGTTCTCAGGAACAAGACAGTTTAACTAGTTAAAGTCCTATGGAAACACCATTCAAAGGAAGAGGCCACGTGGGAGCCCTTGGAGGCTATGAAGGAGAAGTATCCACACCTCTTTAATGACTCAGGTAAGAATTTCGAGGACAAAATTCTTTTAAGAGGGGGAGAAATGATGGCCCCTGAATTTTTCGTTAAATTAAGTATGATATGTTATGGAATAAGCATGGAATTTGAATTTTTCCATAGAATGAATGGAGTGGTTAAGCATGATTTAAATAAATTATGAGGTCATGGGAGAATTATTATTGGATTTTAATTATTTATTTAAATGTTAGTAGGATTTTATTTCAATAGTTAGTGAAATTAATGCATTAAGATGAATTGAGGGCATTTTTGGCATGTCACTTAAGTTTAGAAAACAAGAAGAATTAAAGGAAGGGTAAAGTGGACTTTTAGCACTCATTAAGGGTAAAATGGGAAGAGGAAAATGTTGTCTTATGAAGTGGAAGACCAAAAGCGTGAATTGAAGGAAGAGAAGAGTGAAAAACGTGAAAAAGAGAAAGAAAGGAGAGAGAGTCGTCCATGAGAGAAAAGAGAGAGAAGCAAGTAAGGGTTCCATCTTTTCTTAGCTTTTAAGAGTGATTTTGAGGATGTTCATGAAGAGAAAATGAAAGAGGGAGAGAAGAGATTCCATTTGAGCCAAACATGTCTTTGTTTGGAGAAGATTCAAGGTAAGCCCATTTTTAATCTTTGGGATTTTTGGAAAGGTTTTGGTTCATGAAACTTAAGAAATGTATGAGTTTAAGTATTCTAGAATCAATTTTAGTGAATGTGCTTGTTGGGTTCTCAATTTGGATTCCTATTGAATTGGAATTTTGCTAATGTCGAAGAAAATTAAGTAAGGCAAGAGGAGCAAGAGAAGGGGAAAAAGTTTATAAGCAACGAATTAAGGTGGGTTACTTATTTATAGTTGAGTTAAGAAGCTATGAGAAATTTTCCTAATCAATAGATTTGAATGATTTTCAATTGTTTTATAAATGTTGCATTTATTGCTTCTTGAATGATTGAAGTGTTTGCTATACGTTTGATACATGAATCTTGATGAAGATTTATGAAATGATGATGGAAATTGTGTTTGAAAAGTATTATGATTATGAAAATCATAATTCTGAAATGCGCAAGATATTATAAATATGAAATTCATGTTTGTGTGGGTTTGAGGTGGTTCATTCTGTTATGTCACATGCTCGTTAACTCTGTTAAAGGCTTCTCCCACCTGCCCGCTAGTGGCATGGAGCTCCATCATGGACTCTCTCATGTTTACGACTACATAAAATCACTATGTGGGATTGTGTTAGTTTGTTCTGTTCACGACTACACAAGACCATTGCATGAGATTGTATTAGTTCGTTCTATTTATGGACCTCCCAAACCATCATGATTGCTTATGTTGTATACGAATTTGTTGATAAGTTTGAGACTTTAAGAAATACATATCTTTTGTTGTTTATGATGAGTTTGACATGTTTGAGAATTTAGGAAATACATATGTTATGGTTGCAAAGGATTTTTCTGCGGAAATGGATATTTTAAATGGTTTTGCTTGTTTATCTACTATAAACTTGTTACCCATGAGCTTGTAAGCTCGCCCCCTTCATCCCCATCTCCAGGTGAAGAGCAAGAGATCAAGTAATGCCCATTAATGATGTATTTTGTATTTTGTATTTTGGATTATGAGATTAATGATGTATTTGGAGCTTGAAATGCCCATTAAATCTTTGTAAAACTCATTTCTTTTGACATTAATGAAATATATGTATGTGTTGCTCATAAATTCCAAGTTTTCGTATTACATTTTCAAGCATTTATAGGTGTAAAAAATTTTGTTCTGAATTCAGGGGAAAAATGTATTGATCTAGGCTGATTTTGACAAGGTTGTCATCTTGAAAGTTGTAGTTCATTCTTTTAGCTTTCCAGCGATATAAAGTTGGTAAATTTTGGAGATCGGACTTGAAAGATATGATTGTTACTAGTTAGTGATGCTGCATAGGTTATATGCAGGACACTTTATAACTTTTGTATTTTGATCCAATAAAACAAGAGTAATATGGTGTCTTGAAATGGGAAGAAGTAGTGTCATAAGTACTATGGTGTCTTGAAATGGGAAGAAGTAGTGTGATAAGTTAGAGATGAAATGGAGATAATAAATGGGGTTGAACGTATGAGAAATTTATGATAAATGTGTATAAGTTGAATGCATATGTTTTTGGGATGATGACCAAACATAGATGATGAATTGATTGTAAATTATATTAAGTTGAAATGGTTATGATAATGAAGGAAAATGAGTTAGGAATGATAGATATTCATAAGATGGGTCATAGGTAACTTGTAAGAGTTGGAAATATGGAAGTAGACTCGTAAACATCCGCTAGACAGACTTGATGTCTACGTGGTGGACCTTCTCAAGTATTTTAATGTCCTAGCTCAATTCATGCTCGTTTGAAGGGAGGTATGTCCGCTAAGAGGACCTTCTCGGGACAATTTTAAAAATGTGCAAAATTTGACTCTCTAGATAGCCAAAACCTCTCTTTGGGATCTTTACGAAAGTTGTAGAACTCGATGATCTCTTCAAAACCGAGCTTGAATGACCTTAATCTGACATCCATGGTGAAAGTTATGCATATTTTCCCAATTCTTGTACATTTATGAATTGTGGACTCATCAATGTTTTTCTCTGATACATTTAGGCTTGAATGGAGATTGAAATGTACTTAGTTTGATATGAAAATAAGAGATAAAAATGAGTGATTTGTTTAGGGTGACGGTTGAGGATATAAACATAAGAATGGATTGTTGTATATCAAGTGTTCAAATCATGGAAATTTTGGGATGTTATGAGAATTGAGATGAGCCTAAGTTGGCTAATGAGATTCCATCAAAGGGACCCTACAAGGTAATGCACTCATGTATGAATCTGAAGTTAGACTCCAGAAACGGGGCCTAACAAGGCATATGTTCAAGCGCATGAAGATAAATTGTTTCTAATTGAAGCACCCATACCACCATCTTTAGAGAAACCACCAACATTAGAGCTTAAACCTTTACTTAAAGATCTCAGGTATACCTTTCTTGGAAAAGGTCAAATGCTATCGATAATAATTTCCAACCAATTTGATGAGAAATAAGAAAGGAAGGTGGTAGAAGTTGTTAGGAAGCGGATGAAAGCCATCAGATCACAGATTGTTGATAATAGAGGAATAAGCCCAAATGTCTGCTTGCACCGAATAAACTTAGAGGAAGGATGCATAATGGTGAGGGAGCATCAACAGAGATTGAATCTTAACATGAAGGAGGTAGTCAAAAAGGAGATCATCAAACTATTAGATGCAGGGATAATTTATCCCATTTCTGATAATGAATGGGTCAGCCCAATCCAATGCGTACCTAAAAATGTTGGAATGACAGTGATAGAAAGTGATAGTGGAGAAGTAATTTCAATAAGAACAGTCACAGGATGGAGAGTATGCATAGATTATTGCAAACTCAACTCAGTGACTAATAGTGATCACTTTCCTATCCCATTCATGGACTAGATGATAGAAAGGGTAGCTGGCCATTCATTTTATTGCTTTTTAGATGGATACTAAGGCTATAATTAGATTTTCATCTACCTTAATGATCAGGACAAGACCACATTCTCTTGCCCTTATGGTACCTTCGCGTACAAACGGATGGCCTTCAAACTTTGAAATGCCCTAGCTACATTTCAGAGATGTATGATGTCTATCTTCTTTGACATGATAGAGGATATAATGGACGTATTAATGGATGCTTTTTTAGTATTTGGAGATTCATTTGATATGTGTCTAACTAATTTGGATAAAGTTCTTCAAAGATGTGAAGAGTCATACTTGGTGCTGAATTAAGAGAAATGTCATTTCATGATGCAAGAAGGGATATTGTTAGGACATAAGATCTCACAATAGGGATTTGAAGTTTGCAGAACGAAAACGAAGGTAATAGAGAAACTTCTACTCCAAGCAATGTGAAAGATATGCGAGCATTTTTAGGTCATGTAGGATTTTACCGTTGATTCATCAAAGACTTTTCGCAAATTGCATGACCTTTGACAAATTTCTTAGTAAAAAATGAGCGTTCCTTATTCGATGATAAGTGTATGGTTGCATTCAATACATTCAAAGAGGTGCTAATATCAGCAACAATTTTATCACTGTCAGACTGGACACTTCTGCTTGAAGTTAGTGTGTTGCAAGTAACCAAGCCATAGGTTGCATTCCAGGCCAAAGGAAAGATAAGAAGTTGCATGCAATTCATGGGTTGCATTCCAGGCCAAAGGAAAGATAAGAAGTTGCATGTAATTTACTATGCTAGTATGATTCTGGCAGGACCCCAGTTGAATTACACTACTACAGAAAGGGAACTACTCGTAGTAGTGTACAAGTGTGATAAGTTTCGACAATATCTTTTGGGTTTAAAGGTAATTGTATTCACTGACCACGCAACAGTAAAATACTTTTTAACAAGAAAGATGCAAAACTTAGGCTCATTCAATGGCTATTACTTTTACAAGAATTTGATATAGAGGTGAGAGACAAAAAGGGAGCAGAAAATGTGGTTACAAACCCCTTATCCGAACTTGAGGGAGGGGAATGCAAGCCAAGTGATGACATTATCTAAAATTTCCCTTATGAAACTCTGATGCTACTTAAGAGTTTGACTACACCATGGTTTGCGAATATCGTAAATTGTATTTCCAATGGTAAACTTCCGTCAAATTTCTCTTACCAGCAAAGGAAGAAGTTCTTGCATAATTGTAGTCAATATATATAGGATGAGCCAATCCTATAAAGAGTATGCACAAATGGGTTGATGTGACGATATGTCCTAGATGAGGAAATGTTAGACATCTTAAAGCAATGTCATGAAGGTCAGTATGTTGGGCATTAAAGGGCTAACAGAATGATAGCTTGGATATTTGATAGCGGATTTTATTGGCCAGAATTGTTTAAGGATGCTCAGACCTATGTGGCACAATGTGATCAGTGCCAAAGAATAGGTAACATCTCTAAAAGGGATGAAATTCCTTTATCCAACATTCAAGAAGTGGAAGTCTTTCATGTATAGGGTATTGATTTCAAGGGTCCTTTCCCATCTTCAATAGGAAACATATGCATTCTAGTAGGGGTTGATTATGTTTCACGTTAGGCCGAAGCGGTAGCATCTCTAACCAATCATGGGAAGGTAGTACAGAAGTTCATTAAAAAGCTATTTAACTAGTTTGGAGTGCCACGGATGATAATAAGTGATGGAGGCACACATTTTTGCAACAGATCTTTTGATTTCCTTTTAAAAAGATATGGAGTGCACCCCCGAGTTGCCAAACCTTACCATCCACAAACTAGTGGCCAAGTGGAAGTTGTTAATAGGGAGTTGAAACAAATTTTGGAAAAGACAGCGAGCAACTCCAGAAAGGATTGGGTAATAAAACTAGATGATGCCTTGTGGGCTTATAGGAGAACTTTAAAACACCCATCGGAACAACTCCTTATAGGCTTGTGTATGGAAAAGTTTTTCTTTTGCCAATCAAATTAGAAAATCAAGCATACTGGGAAATTAAAGCACTAATTTTTTTTGGAAATAAGCCAACAAAAAGAGACTCCTGTAACTAGACAAACTTGAAGAGTTTTGTTTTAATGCATATGAAAATTCCAAACTCTTCAAGGAAAAGGCCAAGAAAAGGAATAATGCTCATCCCAAAGAAAAGGAATTTAGAGTAGGAGATCATGTTCTCCTATATAATTCATGGTTGAGGTTATTCCCAAGAAAGCTTAAATCTAGATGGAGTAGACCATTTACAATCATTCAAGTGTTTGATCACAGAACTCTCAAATTGGAAAACGCAAACAAGGAAACTTTTAACGTCAACAGGCATCGTTGTAAGCTTTATCTTAGAGGAGTGATCCCCAAAGATAAGGAAGTGATTTCCTTATCTTCGAATAATTAAGAGAACTCCATAGATGCAAGTTCGAGCTAAGGACCATAAATTAGCAAATTTAGAAGTTGTTTGAAATTGTTAGGCATAGTTAGATTTGTTTGAGTTTTCAATAAAACAGTAGTAATTTGTGTTGACTCTTAAGGCGTTCTATCTTTACCTCCATCTCCATGAGATTTTTGTCTAACCTATTTTTTTAAATTAGCCTTTAGTACTATTGTTTTATTTTATTTTTATTTTTATGTATTTCGGTTTGTCGTAATTTTATATTTCTTCTTGTCTTTTATATGCTTGTTTATTTCCTTCTCACATTGAAGACAATGTGTCATTTAAGTGTGGGGAGGGGTTATGTGTTTTGCTTTTCATACTAAGTTGCATTGTGTGAATTTTTTGAATGTGTCAATGGCTTAGATGAATTGAAATTCATTTAATTTTGAACATAGTCTATTAGGCTGTGAATAATCATTAGCCTAAATAAATTAGTGAATTGGGGTTGTTTGGATAAATATACAGCTTAATTAGGATTTAGTATAAGTTTAGCACCCTCTAGATTGTCACATTCATTCACAATTTAAGGCATTTCAACTTAAGTTGCTTTACTAGTATTTTTCATGGAAACGAATAGCTAAGACAACAGGGTAGGTAATAAAAAAAGTTTGCTTTTTGTTAAATAAATCACTATTCCACCAACCTTTAGGTTATGAATAGAGCTAGTAGCCAGTTGAAAACATGATAATAGTTAAGTATCTGGATCGAAACGCATTACAAATGCGTGCCTCCACATCAAAAAGTTATAATGACATTTCAACTAAGCTGTTTAATAAACATGACTTAGTTAAGTAACCGGATCAACATTCATTACCAATGTTTGCCTTCGCATAAAAAGAGTAAGTCCATGTTTAACTAAAAAAAAGTGTGTTTTCTTAATAAACCAATCGGATTTATAATAAGCTTGAATTTTCATGAAAATATACTTAGGAACAGTTACAAAATAAACAGTTACAAAATATGAAGGATTAAAGAATTATTAATGTTTGTGTACAATTGAAAAGGTAAATAAATTAACACGTAGATTTTGATTAAGTTGTATATTTAGTTTAAAGCCCCTAGACACAGATTTTGCATGTTAATGATTTGAAATAACTCGAATGATTATTGATAACTTGCATTTTATGCATGTCAATTATTTGTGTTTTTATGTTCTTTTGATAAGCTTTTGTGATAGTTTGTTTGTGTTTTATGGTAATTCGCGTCTTTGCATATTCTAGGT
>JAOSBO010000007.1:10120399-10134783 GCA_027563915.1 Erythroxylum rotundifolium
ATTTATGAAATGATGATGGAAATTGTATTTGAAAAATATCATGTTTATGAAAATCATGATTCCGAAATGTGCAAGATATTATAAATATAAAATTCATGATTGTGTGGGTTTGAGGTGGTCCATTCTATTATGTCACGTGCACGTTGACTCTGTTAAAGGCTTCTCCCGCCTACCCGCTAGTGGCTCCGTCATGGACTCTCTCATGTTTACAACTACACAAAACCACTATGTGGGATTGTGTTAGTTCGTTCTGTTCACAACTACATATGTTAGCTCGTTCTGTTTATGGACCTCCCAAACCATTATGATTGCTTATGTTGTTTATGAATTTATTGACAAGTTTGAGACTTTAAGAAATACATGTCTTTTGTTATTTATGATATGTTTGACAAGTTTGAGAATTTGGGAAATACATGTGTTATGGTTGCAAAGCATTTTTCTACAGAAATGGATATTTAAATGGTTTTTCTTGTTTCTCCGCTATAAACTTATTACCCATAAGCTTGTAAGCTCACCCCTTCATCCCCATCTCCAAGTGAAGAGCAGGAGATCAAGTAAGAGAGAGAGTCAAGGCATCACTCCAAGATTTCACATTTTCGTATTTAAGTTAGTATAGGAAAAATTCAAGGCTTTAGTCGCATTTTAAGTATCACTCACATGTATATTTTTGTATTTTGGATTATGAGATTAATGATGTATTTGGGTCTTGAAATGCCTATTAAAGCTTTGTAAAACTCTTTTCTTTTGATGTTAATGAAATATATGTATGTGTTGCTCCCAAATTTCCAAGTTTTTGCATTGCATTTTCAAGCATTTATAGGGGTAGAAATTTATGTTTTGACTTTAGGGGAAAAATTGTATTGATCTAGGCTAATTTGGACAAGGTTGTCATCTTAGAAGTTGTAGTTCATTCTTTTAGCTTTCCAACGATATAAAGTTTGTAAAGTTTGGAGATCGAACTTGACAGATATGATTGTTACAAGTTAGTGATGCTGCATAGGGTGTATGTAGGACACTTTATAGCTTTTCTATTTTGATCCAATAAAACAAGAGTAATATGGTGTCTTGAAATGGGAAGAAGTAGTGTCATAAGTATTATGGTGTCTTGAAATGGGAAGAAGTAGTGTGATAAGTTAGAGATGAAATGAAGATGATAAATGGGGTTGAACATATGAGAAATTTATTATGAATGTGTATAAGTTGAATGATTGTGTTTCTAAGATGATGACCAAACACAGATGATGAATTGATTGTAAATTATATTGAGTTGAAATGAAAGTGATAATGAAGGAAAATGATGAGGAAAATGAATTAGGAATGATAGATATGCATAAGATGGGTCATAAGTAACTTGTAGGAGTTGGAAATATGGAATTAGACCTGTAAACGTCCGTTGAATGGATTTGATGTCTGCTAGGCGGACCTTCTCGGATATTTTAGTGTCCCAGCTCAATTCATGTCCATTTGAAAGGATGTACGTCTGCTAAGTGGATCTTCTTGGGACAGTCTTAAAAATGTGCAAATTTTGACTTTCTAGATAGCGAAAATCTCTCTTCTGGGTCTTCATGGAAGATGTAGAACTCGAAGATCTCTTTGAAAGTGAGCTTGAATCATCTTAATCCGACATCCATGGTGAAAGTTATGCATATTGTCCCAAATCTTGTGCATTTATGAATTGTGGACTTATCAATGTTTTTCTCTGATACATTTAGGCTTGAATGGAGACTGAAATGTACTTCGTTTGATATGAAAATAAGAGATAAAAATGAGTGATTTGTTTAAGGGGACGGTTACGGATATAAACATAAGAATGGATTGTCGTATCAAGTGTTCAAATTATGAAAATTTGGGATGTTATGAGGATGGAGATAAACCTAAGTTAGCTAATGAGATTCCATCAAAGGGACCCTACAAGTTAATGCACTCATGTATGATTTTGAAGTTAGACTCCGGTAACAAGGCCTAACAAGGCATATGTTCAAGCGTATAAAGATAAATTGGTTCTAACTGAAGAACCCATACCAGCATCTTTAGAGAAACAACCGACATTAGAGCTTAAACCTTGACCTACGCACGTCAGGTATAACTTTCTTGGCAAAGTTCAAATGCTACCGATAATAATTTCCAACCAATTGGATGAGAAATAAGAAAGGAAGGTGGTAGAAGTCGTTACGAAGTGGATGAAAGCCATCGGATGGTAGATTACTGATATTCGAGGAATAAGCCCAAATGTCTACATACACTGAATAAACTTAGAGGAAGGATGCAGAATGGTGAGGGAGCATCAACAGAGATTGAATCCTAACATAAAGGAGGTGGTCAAGAAGGAGATCATCAAACTACTAGATGCAGGGATAATTTATCCCATTTCTGATAATGAATGGGTCAGCTCAGTACAATGCGTACCTAAAAGGGTGGAATGATGATGATAGAAAGTGATAGTGAAGAAGTAATTTCAACAAGAACAATCACAGGATGGAGAGTATGCAAAGATTATCGCAAACTCAACTCACTTTCCTATCCCATTCATAGACTAGATGATAGAAAGGGTAGCTGGCCATTCATTTTATTGCTTTTTAGATGGATACTAAGGCTATAATCAGATTTTCATATACCCTAATGATCAGGACAAGACCACATTCACTTGCCCCTATGGTACCTTCGCGTATAGACGGATGGCCTTCAAACTTTGAAATGCCCTAGCTACATTTCATAGATGTATAATGTCTATCTTTTTTGACATGATAAAGGATATAATGGAGGTATTAATGGATGATTATTTAGTCTTTATATATTCATTTGATATATGTCTAACTAATTTGGATAAAGTTCTTCGAAGATGTGAAGAGTCATACTTGGTGCTGAATTAGGAGAAATGTCATTTCATGATGCAAGAAGGGATAGTGTTAGGACATAAGATCTCACATCAGGGATTTGAAATTGACAGAGCGAAAACAGAGGTAATAGAGAAACTTCTACGCCAAGCAATGTGAAAGGTGTGCGAGCATTTTATAGGTCATGCAGGATTTTACCGTCGATTCATAAAGGACTTTTTATAAATTGCGTAACCTTTGACAAACTTCTTAGTCAAAGATGTGCCTTTCTTATTCGGTAATAAGTGTATGGCTGCATTCAATACATTAAAAGAGGTGTTAATATTAGCACCAATTTTATCACTATCAGATTGGGCATTTCTGCTCGAAGTTATGTGTGATGCAAGTAACTAAGCCATAGGTTGCATTCCAGGCCAAAAGAAAGATAAGAAGTTACATGCAATCTACTATACTAGTATGACTCTGGCAAGACCCCAGTTGAATTACACTACTACAAAAAAGGAACTATTTGTAGTAGTGTACACGTTTGATAAGTTTTGATAGTATCTTTTGGGTTCAAAGGTAATCGTATTCACTGACCACGCGATACTAAAATGCTTTTTAACAAGAAAGATACAAAACATAGGCTCATTCAATGGCTATTACTTTTACAAGAATTTGATATAAAGGTGAGAGATAAAAAGGGAGCAGAAAATGTGGTTGGAGACCACTTATCCAAACTTAAGGGAGGGGAATGCAAGCCAAGTGATGACATTATCGAAAATTTCCCTTATGAAACTATGATGTTACTTAAGAGTTTGACTACACCATGGTTTGCGAATATCATAAATTATATTTCCAATGGTAAACCTCAGATTTCTCTTACCAGCAAAGGAAGAAGTTCTTGCATGATTGTAATTGATATATATATATATAGGATGAGCCAATCCTATACAGAGTATACGCAAATGGGTTGATGCGACGATGTGTCCAAGATGAGGAAATGTTAGACATCCTAAAGCAATGTTATAAAGGTCAGTATGCTGGGCATTACGAGGCCAACAAAACGATAGCTTGGATACTTGAGAGCGGATTTTATTGGCCACAAATTTTTAAGGATGCTCAAACCTACATGGCACAATGTGATCGATGCCAAAGAATAGGTAACATCTCCAAAAGGGATGAAATTCCTTTATGCAAAATTCAAGAAGTGGAAGTCTTTGATGTATAGGGCATTAATTTCATGGGTCCTTTCCCATCTTTAATAGGAAACATGTGCATGAGTAGGGGGTTGATTATGTTTCATGTTAGGCTGAAGCGGTGGTATCTCCAACCAATGATGGAAAGGTAGTGCAGAAGTTCATTAAACAGCTATTTAACTAGTTTGGAGTGCCACTGATGATAATAAGTGATGGAGGCACACATTTTTACAACAGATCTTTTGATTCCCTCTTAAAAAGATATGAAGTGCACCACCGAGTTGCCACACCTTACCATCCACAAACTAGTGGCCAAGTGGAAGTTGTTAATAGGGAGTTGAAACGAATTTTGGAAAAGACAATATGCAACTCCAGAAAGGATTGGGTAACAAAACTAGATGATGCCTTGTGGACCTATAGGACAACTTTAAAAACACCCATCAGAACAACTCCTTATAGGCTCGTGTATGGAAAAGTTTGCCTTTACCAATCGAATTAGAAAATAGAGCATAATAGGAAATTAAAGCACTAAATTTTTATTAGAAATAAGCTAACAGAAAGAGACTCACAAAAGGAATTCAGAGTAGGAGACCATGTTCTCCTACATAATTCACAGTTGAGGTTATTCCTAAGAAAGCTTAAATCTAGACGGAGTGGACCACTTATCGTCATTCCAGTGTTTGATCATGGAGCTGTTAAATTGGAAGATGCAAACAAGGAGACTTTTAACTTCAACAGGCATTGTTGTAAGCTTTATCTTAGAAGAGTTATCCCCAAAGGTAAGGAAGTGATTTCCTTATCTTCGAATAATTAAAAGAACTCCATAGATGCAAGTTCAAGCTAAGGACCAAAAATTAGCAAATTTAGAAGTTGTTTGAAATTGTTAGGCATAGTTAGATTTGTTTGAGTTTTCAATAAAACAGTAGTAATTTGTGTTGACTCTCAGGGCGTTCTATCTTCACCTCCATCTCCATGAGATTTTTGTCTAAGCTATTTTTTCTTTTTCAAATTTGCCTTCAGTAATATTGTTTTTTTTTATGTATTTCAGTTTGTCGTAATTATATATTTCTTCCTATATTTTATATGCTTGTTTATTTCCTCCTCACATTGAAGACAATGTGTCGTTCAAGTGTGGGAAGAGGTTATGTGTTTTGCTTTTCATGTGATTTTGCATATGGTATGATAGTACTAAGTTGCATTGTGTGAATTTTTTGAATGTGTCAATGGCTTAGATGGATTGAAATTCATTTAATTTTGAACATAGTCTATTAGGTTGTGAATAATTATCAACCTAAAAAAATTAGTGAATTGGGGTTCTTTGGATAAATATATAGTTTAATTAGGATTTAGTGTAAGTTTAGCACCCTCTAGATTAGCACATTCATTCATAATTTGAGGCATTTCAACTTAAGTTGCTTTACTAGTATTTTTCATGGAAACAAATAGCTAAAAAAGCAAGGTAGGTAATAAAAAAAGTTTGTTTTTTATTAAATAAATCACTATTTTGCCGACCTTCGGGTTATGAATAGAGCTAGTAGCTAGTTGAAAACATGATAATAGCTGAATAACCAGATCGACACACATTACAAATGTGTGCCTCCACGTCAAAAAGTTATAATGACATTTCAACTAAGCTGTTTATTAAACATGACTTAGTCGAGTAACCGGATCAACATTCAATACCAATGTTTGCCTTTGCATAAAAAGACTAAGTCCATGTTTAATAAAAAAAAGTGTGTTTTCTTAATAAACCAACCTGATTTATAATAAGCTTGAATTTTCATGAAAATATACTTAGGAACAATTACAAAATATGAAGGATTAAAGAATTATTAATTTGTGTGTGAAATTGAAAAGGGTAAACAAATTAACAATTGGATTTCAATTAAGTTGTATATTTAGTTCAAAGTCCTTAGACACAGATTTTGCATGTTAATGATTTGAAATAACTCGAATGATTGTGTTTAAAATTAAATTTAATTTATGAAGTTGAAGCCATTGTCTCATTATTGCATTATGTATTGTGTGTTTGTTATGTGTTCCTTGTTTTGTTTGGTTAAGAACAAACAAACGTTTAAGTGTGGGGATATTGATAGTTGTGATTTCCATCATGTTTTAGGGTTTAATTTGTTATCTATTAAGTGTTAAATTGAGTGTTTAGTGTGTATTTAGGTTAGGATTGTGTTAATTTAGGTGTTTGAGTATTTTTATGGGTTAGTATAAGTCTTTGTGCTTATATGTTATATTTTTTAGGTACCTTACTGTGTTTGTTAGTGTTTCAGGGCCAATGTCGAAGATTAGAGGAGTTTCGAAGGCTTTTGGGATGAGACCACAGGCCACGATCGTGGCACAATAGGCTATGATCATCATAGAGACTTGTAACCAAACCACGATTGTGCTTTAAGGGACACGATCATGACAGAAAGACTCTATCACAGGCCACAATTGTGGCCTACATCAGGCAGACACACAAACAAGAAAAAAGGTCATTTCGAGGGATTTTTGGACTATTTTGACCCCAAATAAACCCTAAGGCTGCCAAGGTAAAAATAAAACATAAAGAACAGAGAAGAAGAGCTTTTTGTATCAGCCAAATTTTGAAACCCTAGAGAGTTTATAGAGAGATTAAGAAAGGAGACGAAGGAAAAGAGACACGGAGAAGAAGTTTGACACGAAGTACTTCCCAGAAGAGGAGGTTTCTTGTCATCACTATCTCCACTATTTTGTTCCTGACATATTTTTCAGTTATTTCAGTTTTATTGATGTATAGAATTGAGATAGTTGTTGAGAATAGGTATTGTTGAATGTTGAGTTTTTGTCTATACTTATCTTTGGGATTTTTGTTTTTGATATTAATGAAATTCGATTTATTGTGTTTTTATTGAGTTATTTGTGATTCAAGTTATGTGCTTAATAATTCGGTAACAAACTGAGAAGGTGAACCGAGTAAATATCATCAAATTGGGCTAACGAAAGTTAGGTAGTTTGATAGATAAATAATTGAATCAAACCGTTAAATTTGTGTAGCAAGAGATCGTGCATAGGTTTTCGGTAAGTTATTAGACAACTTTAGAACTAATCTAGGTTTTGGATAAATTGTAAATCGAGATATTACAATTCTATAATTTAAATTAGGGATTATACATTAGGGTTAAGGATTATAACTTGCGAGAGAGTAATCCACCTTAGGACCTTTTAGACCCAGTAATTTGGTAATCTCATATTCAATTAGATTTTTGTTAAGGTCAGATAACACCCCTCTTCTCTCAATAGATAGTTCCTAAGTTGATTTTCAGTTAGGTTGTGCAAACTGCTATCATGTTTATATTTCTAAAATTTAATTCTCGTAATTGATTGTTTGATTAGTTAATTTTCTGCATTAATTGTTTATTGTGAATTGTTGTGATTTAGTTATGTCTTAGATTTTTAGGATTGGATTAACTCTCCTTGTAGGATCGATACGTTTGATACTATGCGAACGGCCCATGCACTTACGGTATTATTAAGGTTACAAATATTAAAACTTAACATATGTAAGCCTGCGATCAATGGTCAATAATAATTATCAAAACAATATATGGTCTTATTGTTAGCACCCTTTCATAAACACCAATGGGAATTAGAAAGGGAAAGGCACGTTTGTGTATGATGATGTTTTTACTTTGATAATTCAACACATATTTTTCATAAATTCTATAAGAAAAAAACATTTTATTTGTTGTACCAAAGATGTCTTCTTAGATTTTACAATAACATATCTATACAACCATAAGATAGATCATTTTTTCCGTATAGACATACACATAAAGAATTAAGCAAACACAAGGTTCATATGTAAATATGAATACACGAGATGCTAAGATAATATATCTCAGCAGAAAACTAACTTCCTTTTTGTGAATCTTAGCAAAAATACCTCTATTCAACTCCCGACCGCATTAAGCTTGGAATAACATTAGGTAACATTCTTTGAAGTTTAACATCTGATCTTTATAGTGAATGCTTATTCCTTCTTATTTGTCCCTTGCTATTACCTCAATCCAATTTAGTGCTTCCGTTGCTTTTTATCAGTCATCATTCTCATCAGAAGAACTGTTTCCATTTAGTGATCTCCCACTGGTATCATCTTCAGAGGAATGACTTCGATTATGTGATCTTCTTGAACCTGAAAGATCAGACTTTTCACTATTTCCTCGACTTAAAGACGCGTCCTCGTCACGAGATTTCTTGCTGCTTCTGCTCAAAGAAAATGACGAGTTTTTGCTACTTCTGTGGCTCGAGTATGCAGTCTGATCACTTGAAGAGTTTTTGCCACTCTTTGGGCTCAAAATGGCATTCTGATCACCTCTTCCACTATCTTCAGCAGAAGAAACACTAGTACTTTTGGTCCTTATAGTTACACGCCTTTTGCTGCCTTTACGACTTGAAGGTGCAGTTATACTCGTCGACTCTTTGCTGCTCTTTCCCCTCTTTTTGCTAAGATTTATTGACCCTTTACGCTTACTTTCACTTCCTTCATCATCTTCATAAGAAACTGTATCATCTTCTTCCTCATAATCAGACTTGTCATCCGAGCTGTATCTGCTTCTATCACTCTTGCCATCATTATCCGAGCTATCCTCATCAGCTTCACTGTTCTGTTGGTTACCATTCTCCTCTAATGATGGCGTTGAGGGATGTACCGGAGATGGGATCTTTTCCTCTGGTTTTAATGATAGGAAACTTAAAGCTGTCACAACATCGCTCATTAATGGACGAGCTGCAGGTTCCTCTTGCAGACACATTGCTGCCATGGCAACTGCTTGATTCAAATCTTTCTCTGGAAATTGCTTATTGAGTAGTGGATCTGCCATATCAGGGAATCTCTTTGGATCCCTAAATATAGGTTGTGCCTATTTGATTCAAAATATATATAAAGATATGCTTAGCTAAATATATAAAAAGGAGAAATTGAATAAACTCATAATGTCATTCAAACTATATTAAACAACTACCCAAGAAACTAGATTTTGCTCGTCGTTTGGTCTTGTAGTGTCTACTGCTCTTCTTCCAGTGATAAGCTCCAGTAAAATAACTCCAAAACTGTAGACATCTGATTTTGCTGTTAAGTTACCTGACCTTGAATATTCTGGGGCACTATAACCATATGTTCCCATTACCCTAGACGGTACAAGACTGTCCCCCGATGGACCAAGGTTGGCAAGTCCAAAATCAGAAAGCTTGGGATTGTAATCATCTTCCAACAGAATGTTTGATGGCTTTAAGTCTCGATATATTACTGGAGGATCGGCGTGATCATGCAAGTATTCAAGACCTTTAGCAGCACCCAAGGCTATTCTGATTCTGGTGTACCAATCTAATGGCTTCTTATCTTGTTGCATCTCTGGTATGTACGTGTATTGCAATATATGAAATCATAAGTAAAGACGCAAATTTACGTTATTTAAATGATATTTCTAAAGAGAAGTAGTTATGTTTTACCAAGCAGATGCTCCTCCACAGACCGATTTGTCATAAATTCATACACTAAAAGCCTCTGGTCCCCATCAGCACAGTATCCTATTAAATTGACTAGATTTTGGTGGTGTAAAAGACTAAGCTTCTGAACCTCAAGAAGAAACTCCTTGTTCCCTTGCAATCCATGTCTATCAAGCTGCTTTACAGCCACCACCTGCTCAAAGATGAAACCCAAATCAAATGAAAGATTCTATTAATTAGTTTATGATAGAAGCATAATCCAAACGAAAGGAACCAAACTTCACATAGCTGGTTGCAAATGACTTTGATGTTATCTAGCAAGTTCATATTTGGGATTGGGGACGACAAGCACCTTTACTAGTTGTAACAGAAACCAGGAAATGCATATTTACATTAATTTAAAGGTTTAGATGGAAGGAAATGTGGTAGAATTCAGAAACTTTTGGAATAATAAAAGTGACGTGGAAATAACCCGTCCGTTGGAGGCAAGTGTCCCCTTGTAGACCCTACCAAATCCTCCTTCACCGAGCAGGCATTCTTGACGGAAGTTCTTCGTGGCCGTCGCTAGCTCACGAAAGGTGAATGTTTGTGAATCAATGTTAACCTTTTCATCGCTTCCATCCCTTGGTTTTGGTTTCTTTGTCTCTATAGAAGACAAAAAACATCAAGGATTAAGTCCAATGATCTCACTAAACTACAAGCCTGGAAAGAGGAGAGCTCCAAAACAAAATCCAATGAATTATCTGGTTTGCACCTTTATAGTTATTTATAAAGAGAGATTACAATCTCACCACATTCATGAAAAGATAAAGCATGCGTTTTGTCAAAAATTTGAAAGCATAAGCATATGCATAAATTAAATGCAGATCATGTTCACTACCCTTTTTCTGGAAAAATGTCGGATATATTGTAATGATATAAAATCTACAGGACAAGCAGGGAACGTGTACGCCGGCATCTAGCCATTTGTTAGGTAGGTTAAAAGGTAGGAAGGAAAATATATGTACAAGTAGAACATAAGATAAAAAGCATCACCGAGATCAACCGCAAGTTCTTTTGTTGTAGCTCCGTGGTCTCTCTTGCTATTCGATTTTCTACTTTTTTGAGACTGGAAACAAGGGAAGCAACTCATTTCTCCAATATATTAGCTTACAGGCCTTAATTTTTGTTATTTGAGAAAGGAAGGATCACAAAAGAATCATTCAACAATTAACATGCAAATTTAGAGAGCAAAAGAAGGGATGATCAGAATATTAATCGTGTATCGAACGTCTATTCACGGAGATTGTTAGGGTAAGACCTTTCTTATTTTTTTAAGGAAAAAAAGGAAGAAGAAAGTACATGCAAAAAGGTTTAAGTGATGGGGTGGGAGAGAGAGAGAGATTAGAAGGTGGAGAGTTTGGGAAGGGTCCCTCAAGTGAATTGAAGGACCCCGCAAGTGAGGAGGAAGATGGAGCAGGAACGTCGACAGAAGAAAAAATTATTCAAGGAAAACATTATTTCCAGGGGAACGAGATGGTAGACTTTTCCTTACAGCACTCCTAGAAAAAAGGAGGAGA
Source organism: Erythroxylum rotundifolium (assembly GCA_027563915.1). Taxonomy (NCBI): domain Eukaryota; kingdom Viridiplantae; phylum Streptophyta; class Magnoliopsida; order Malpighiales; family Erythroxylaceae; genus Erythroxylum; species Erythroxylum rotundifolium. The sequence goes on from JAOSBO010000007.1 coordinate 10,131,449, forward strand.
CAGACTTGGTTGGAAGAAAGCAACCTTAATTTGAGGGCCAAATACATGTCCATGCTATTTGAAGCTACTCCTACAACACAAAATGACAAGTTACAATTTTGACGCTTGTTAATTAGTTCATTTATATAATTGGCCAAGACTAATGTCTAACGCCTTGTTTACGCCGAACTAGGAACCTTCCCTCCAGACAAAAGCTTCACTCAATTCAAATGCTAAACAAAAGATAGTGTTACTTAAGCTGAACATAAGTAATTGCAAAAACTTACTTCTGTCCTTATCCTTGTTTAAATTATCAATTGAATTTTAAGTTTTTAGCTCGTTAATGACTCACTCATTGGTTACTTTGATTTGACTATTGAAGGGATTTAATATACAGAAGTGCACTATGTGAACTTTCTCCCTATTTCATCAACAATCTCCTTTTCTTTTGAATACACATGGTAATTAATTCATTTATTGTCCACTTATTTTTATGTGTATTATAAGAGATTTTAAAGGATCTATATGGTGGCAAAAGGGTGGTCAAAATGTAATGTAAGATGAAAGAATTAGACATCTCAACCTCAAGTTGCTTTAACTAAGTCGTAATGTCCCTCAACTTCATGATGTGCTCGTGTACACCTCAGACACTAATGAGCCTTGTAGATGAAAACTTCATAATCAGGGTACTTGCAAGTGATTTGTCTGAAGTTTTGAATTGCTCATCAATAGCCTTCAATAAAGCACGGACATTGTTATGTTGTTCTACAGAATTACAAATGCCAACAAAAATTTCAATTTTTATGAACATCACACTTAGGTGATTGGATCGCTCCTGACATTCATAAAGAGCAATTTTAGCTTTTGTCTTGGCCTCAGTTACTTTAGGGCCAGTTTAGTTGGATGTTAATTAATAGAATAGAATGATGAAACTGAAGGGAACGGTTTATAATGGAATGGAATATACTATACTGAAAAGTTGTTTGGGAGAGATGGAAGGGTTCATAATGTAATGTAGTGAAACATTGTTTGGAAGATAGATGGAATGAAATGTAATGAATAGTAAATGTCTATTATACCCCTGATATTAAAGTGGTTGTTACAAGAGGTTTTATGTTATGATTTTAAAACAGAAATCATGCCTAATAAAAAAGTCACGCACAACTGTGACAAATAATTTTATTATATATTTTCTATTTTAAAATATTTTAATAAAAGTTTTATTATTTTATTATTAATTATATACAATTTATTATTAATTATATAAAAATATTATTATTAATTATTTAATAAATTTTATTATATTATATGTGTTTTATATTTAAAAATTATTTATTTTTTATTTATATAGAAACATATACAAACAATTAAAGAATAATTTTTTATATATTTTCTATTTTCATTAATAAAAATTTTATTAAAATTTTTATTTTATTATTAGTTATATACAAATTTTATTAATAATAAAAAATATTATTAGTAGGGTAAGGAGAAATAATATAAAAGGGGGTTAGGGTTAGAAGAAATAATTGATATTAAGAAAAATTATTTAGGGTATATTAGATAGTATGTATTTATTAGTTTACGCTTCATCCTAAACCTCCCAAATCGGAGGTTTCTTATTTTCACTGCTTAGGATAGAATGGAACGTAATATGAAACCCCCGGCTTCTATCCCATTCAGTTCCATTTCATTATAAAACCCTCAACCAAACGATGAAAGTGTGTTACGCTTCATTCCGTTCTATTACTAACCCTCCAACCAAAGAAGCCCTTAGGTGGTTCATCCTTCTAGATAGTATAATCAATGTGTATCCACCCCAATAAAGAAGAATTCTCACTTTCCAAATCTTATAGTTTTCACCTCTCAATTCACAAATTTCATAACTTGAATAAGAGAAACTAACATTTTGAATAGCTATATAATTTAAACATACATGCTACTTACCAATAAATTAAGGCGAATAAACTATATATATGTTGTACCAATTTAAACATATCTTAAAAGACATAAATAAAATGACAAAAAAATTGCTTGTGGGCTAAATTTTTTATTCAAACAAATTTATGCTAAACTTTATAATAAAACTATCAAATTATAATTAGAAAAATAATTTGATATTTCATCCTAATTAATTATTCAAATATGATAAAAATTCTCGTGGGATAAAATTTATTATACTAAAATAATTAACTACAATTAAATGTCTTAACTCTTTATAGGATTGATTACACAAATATATAATTTTATATAGTTAGGTTTATTATGGCTAAGACCTAATAATTAATCACTAAAACATTTTATCCAAAATTCAATTCACAATGTAAAATATAGATATACTGATAATCTCCTTCTTGTTGAATGTTTATACAAATATAATTTCAACACATATTGAATAAGAATATAAGCTTTAGTTCAATTGGTAGAGGCTCACCATGCACCCTTTGAGGGCTTGGGTTTTAGCCTCATACACTGCATCAAATTTTGTTTTCAATAAACAAACAAACAATTTCATTTTCTAAAATGTCTTTTTGAACCTCCGGTCGGGACATAACGACATAGTTTGAGACCCGACAAATACCAAACAAAATTAGATCAAAGCATACCACAAAACTATTTTTTTAAGTGTAGAAACACTTCCAAAGCACTTAATTGAAGATTTCTACCTTTAATCAAAAGAAAAACTTTTAAAAACAGCTTTGAAATGAAAATTTCTTTAATCTGAATTTTTTTTAGAATTTGAAATTCTTAAAATTCTAAAATAAGGCAAAGGTTATAAGGCTTTGATACCAAACGTTAGCCAATTCAGCATACATTCAATAGTAATATACGTTAGAATAACAAATAAATTGAATGCGAAAGAAATCGAAATACCTCATCCCATTGAATTTGCATTTTTGGAATTCTTCTAAACTCTCAAATGCCAATCGATGGTGTAAATTTTCAGAAGAGAAAAGAAGCTTAGGGACCTCAGAGGATTGCAAGAAAAACATATATCAATGTGCTCCCATCAAGCACATTGTCAGTTACCACAAAAACAAGGCATTCATACCTATTATCTAAATAACTTTAAACCATTTAATACCAAAATATGGAAAATTCTTACACATTTTTTAGATTAGAGAGTCTTTTCAGGCTTCTTCTTATAGTTGTTAGCTTTTGAAGTCATTTAAGGGTATAAGAAGCTTGGATTCTAGTATTGATAATAACATTATGTCTTTTAGATTTTTTTCTTAAAGTATTCATATAATATGTCTATGATGAAATTATTGGGCATAAGACACTACAAGAAAAAAGAGGTTTAGCGACGGAAATTACCGACGGAATAACCAAAAATTCCGTCGCTAATAATGTTG
>JAOSBO010000007.1:10141308-10155797 GCA_027563915.1 Erythroxylum rotundifolium
GTAAGACCATCTAGGTCGACTCACAGTATACTCTAGATTAGCATTTTCCTTCACACTTCAAAAATGTTTGGACTTGATGTTCAATCTTATGTATAAACTTCATGCAATACACACATTGTACACACATTACTCATTCGAACAATCACATAAACATTCAATTATACACATATATATGAGTAATGTATAATACATGCTCATATTGACTATTTTGGGTATGTTTATCTTTAATTACATCACTTAATCATTTAAGCATCATCGTTTATGTATTTCAAGATAGCACTTAGATTTATAGCTCAATGATCTTGGTTATTCTAATACCATAATTCAATCATTCATCATTGATTCAACATACATTTAATTTCATTTTCAACTTTACTTTATCTCAAAACTATTATCCTACTTTTTCTTATTTCAAGACAATACACTAGCCTTTTCTTTGCCTTTAAACTCATTCTAGTTCATTACCATAATAACTTATAACTTAGGGTCTTCGTACTCTCAAAAATAGAACATAACATATATGTATTCACCTATCAATTTAATGCACTCATTCCATACATAATTTAGGTCATATACACTTCTTTTCTTTTGTCAACTTCTGGCTCTCATTCCAATACCATTATCAACTATCAATCCATAAAACAATACATGATCTATTATTTGTCATTAAATAAAAATAGAACATCAATAATTATACATGTCTTCATTCACATATCATCACTCTTCAACCACCACTTTTATGATCACTAAAACTCAAAAACATCTCTCTATCAACTTATGAATTATTATTCATGACATATGCAAAAATAAGACATCTACATGCTCATTTATTCACTCATGTTTCAATATATGTTCATCACCATTTTATGGTCTATCAACTTCTAACTATCATTAAATTATCTCTTTAACACACCCATATGATCATCAAGATACTTACTTATTTTAGCTCCCAAGCTTCTTTAACCATCATGAACCCTAGCTTCCAAAACATCACACGATCATCTTTCATGGAGGAATGGGTAGGTGTTTTAATAGCAAGATAAAGAAGACAACAAAATAGAAGTAGCAAGTGTAGGATGAGAGCAAGGTTCAACATGTGATACTTGGAGAAGAGACTGTCATGAGATGTAAAAGAAGAGGAGAAAGCAACAAAGAAGATGAGATCAGGAATCAAAATGAAAGACAAAGTAAAACATGGTCTTTCACCCTAACCATTGTGAGTTAAGGTAAATGGCAAGGTAAGTGACACTTGTCACTTGCCACTTATTAGTTGCTTGTGGTCTCCACTTGATTCTTTTAACTACTAGTCCACTTGTTTCCCAATTTCTAATCCAATTGTCTCTTGATTTTCTTTGATACTTGTCATTAAATCCTAATGTCACATTTTAATCATTTCTACTGCCATTTGACACTTAATTATACTACTGTTTATCAATTGTCTTTCCACTTGACATTTTTCCTAGTCTAAAAATACCTATAAATATAAGAAATTTCCTAATTTTTCTCCAAAATTCTAAATTAATAATATTGTTCATCAAACCAATTTTTCAACACATTTCATTCACTATTTGCATCATAATCATATTAAAATCATTTGCACCCAGAAAATGTCAATTGAGTGCATGAACAGTCATTGTAATGCGTACAAAAAACAATTCACATGTGTTTGTATGCTACTATCATGCATAAGTATGAAATGCATTTTTCTAATCTCTCATTGCTATTTCTAATTTACAGAAATCTATTTCTAACCCTTAGTATGGAAATGAGGTGTTACAGGTAAGTCTAGCTCGATCCCATAGAGAGTATGTGTAAAGCTTTTTAAATGAAAAGAATTGGTGTTTAAGGTTTAGGTGGTTTGTTTGTTTTCAAATAAGAAAATAAATGAAAACAAATTAAAGAAAACATTCAAAAATTATGAAAGTGATGAGATCTTTAAGAACCCGGTTCTTTGCTTCAATCTCATCCTACACTCAATTAGACATATTTCATTGATTTGTCGTTCTCAAGCCGTAGGTTAATGATAAGCTCTATTAACCTAAGTTTTCCCTTAATCGTGTTTAATTATGAGACAATCATTAATTAGACCTAAATACCAAATAACCTAGGATACGATCTTTAAATTCAATTGGGTAATCGCATTACGATTTAGGAAAACTAATTAGTTAAGGCAATAACCACATACACTTAGGTCATTTAACCTAGGTTAAGTTATAATGATTGCAAACTATTAGTTACTACAATTGAATCTCAAATATAACAAATACAGATTATATTGAAATTCTAACTATAGGTCCATACACAAACAATCGAATGATAACGAGAATACGAATATCCATACATAAATACCCAAGTCGATTAAACAAAGGATAACCTAAACAATTCCTAAATAGAGAAAGAACAACAAAAATAATAGAAGAAATGTTTAAGTGGGTCGTCGGCATCAATGTCACCTCCAAACTGGCATCAGAATGTCTAACTCTCCATGGGTCTCTGAAGGATGAGATGTTTTCCCCTTTTCATTATCCCGAAGCCTCTCTGTTCAAAATTTTCCCCACAAAAACATAAAATATGTTGTTGTAACATGTTCTTTTTATACTAAAATGTAGGGTTTCAAGATAACTAGACATTTCTTACAGGTGTGACTTGGTTTTCATAGCCTTGAGCCACCTTGCATGGGTATGACACATCTTTCACATCCATGAAAAATTCATGCATGGCTGTGAGTCATTTTACATGATATATTCTGCATGTTACTTTTCATCTTCTGGTCTTATTTTTGCTCTAATCCTTCTTCATCTTATCCCATGAAGACAAGTGAATATGAATCTTCAAAAAATGACTCAAATATAGTGCTTTCGACTCACTTTAGCTCCTTCACTTCCAAATTGTACCTAAAATCAAATATGAACTAAAGTGAGTTTTTTAAGCATTAATCACTAAATGTCATAGATTAAATGTCTCATCAATTAAGCACATATCAATAATTACTAGTATTTATCATCTTCATGGGATAGATTCATACTTACCGATACTAGCTATAGCTACATCATTCATTTGCAATTAACTCATATTTGACTAAATTAGAAAATTTCATTCATTTTTGCTTCAAATAAATTTTGGTCAAATTTGCTAAGTGTTAAGGCTATTGTTTATTTTGATCATACAAATTTAATTTACCTGCTCATGAAGAAAGAAGCAAAGTCGAGGTTGATTAGCTGGATTCTCCTCCTTCAAGAGTTCAACTTAGAGATAAGAGATAAGAAGGGGGAAAAATGTGGTTGTTGATTGACTTATTTGCTTGGTCAGAAAGGAAAATGATATCACTTTAAGTGAAACATTTCTAGATGAACAATTATTTTCTAACGATTTGACACTTCCATGGTATGTCAACATTGTGAACTTTTTAGTTAATAAAAAAGTACCTATTGATTTGTCAAAGGATCAAAGGGATAAACTAAAGAATAAGGCAAAGTAATATGCTTGGGATGATCTGTATCTATGGAGGCACAGTTAGGATCAAATCATAAGAAGGTGTGTGCCTACGAGGGAGACATATTTTATCTTAGCCTTCTACATTTCATATGCTTATGAATGACATTTTGGAGTAAAAAGGATTGCCCATAAAGTTTTAGAGAGTTGTTTTTATTACAAGTATCTTTTTTAAGTCATGTGATAAGTGCCAATGGTAAGGTAATTTATCCCGTAAAAATCAAATACCACAAAACTCCCATTCTTTTCTGCAAAATTTTTTATGATTAAGGTATTGATTTTATGGGACCTTTTCCTCCATCTTTTGGTTTTAATTATATATTACTTTCAGTTCAATATATTTCCAAGTGGGTGGAAACTAAATCTAGAAAAACTAATGATGCTAAAGTTATTGCAGCTTTTTTCCAATCTAACTTCCTTTTTGGGTCCAGGATGTCAAAAACAATCATAAGTGACAGGAGAACCCATTTCTGAAATAGGGTGATGGAAATGTTGTTCAAGAAATATCATATCATGCTCAAGGTTTCCACCTCCTATCATCCCTAGACCAGTGGCCAAGCTGAGGTGTCTAATCGAGCAATTAAGTCAATCTTAGATAAAATAATTTAGCTTAATAGAAAGGATTGAAGTGTGAGGCAAGAAGAAGCATTATAGGCTTATAGGATGACTTATAAGATGCTAATAAGGATGTATCCATATAGACTGTTGTTTGGGAAACTGTTTCATATTCCAGTGGAGCTGTAACATAAAGTGTATTGGGCCATAAAGTGATGCAATATGAATATTGATGATGTAGGAGTGCATAAAAATTTGTAATTGCAAGAGCTGGAGGAGGTTTAAATGACTCCTATCAAAATGCGATGAACTATAAGGAAAAGACCAAGGCTTTTCAAGACAAGATGATCTCGAGGAAAAGCTTTGTTATTGGTCAAAAAGTGTTTCTCTATCACTCCAGACTCAAATTATTTCTAGGTAAGTTGTGTTCCCATGAGGTTGGTTCGTTTGTGTTATGTTATGTATTTCCTTTTAGTGCAGTAGAGATGTGGAGCTTAAAAATAGAAAAGACATTCAAAGTGAATGGTCATCACATAAGGCCATACTATGAAGGATTCCAGATGGAGAATGTAGAAATAGTGATTTTTGAAGACGCAAATGGCATCACTTGATAAGGGTAAAATGGAGTCAAGTTAATGACACAAAACAAAGAAACAGCTTGAGATGTAATCCAAGGGAAGTTTGTTCCTTTTTATTTACATTCTCACAATTGTTGTTAAATACTTCATTTCTTATATTTGATGTTACATGACAGTGTCTTATAACGCTAGTTAAAATAAAATAACTAGACTACTACTATAGCGGCAGTAAGTCTAGGTCAATCCTACAGAGAGTGTGTGTAAAGTTGTTAAAATGAAATTAATCAGTGTTTAAGGAAAAGGGGTTTTGGATTTTGAAATAAGAAAATAAAATAAAACTAGCCTAATGAAAACAAATTAAAGAAAACATACAAAAACTGATAAAAGTGGGGAATTTAGTAGGGACTCGATTCTTTGGGTCAATCTCGACCTACACCCTAATTAAGCATATTTTATTCATTTGTTATTTTCTAACCTCTCCTAGCAACTATTAATCATAGGTTAATAGTTAACCCAAGTTTTCCCGTAGGTTTTGTTTAATCAAGATACGATTGTTAGTTAAACCTAGCCATCGAATAACCTAGGATATGATCTCTAGATTTAATTAGGCTGTAGCTTTACGAATTAAGAAAACTCATTAATCAAGGCAACAATCATATACGATGCATCATTTAATCTGGGTAATGTCATCACTAATGATTATGAATTATTAGTTGCTACACATGAATTTCAACCTAATAATTATAGATTATATCAAAATTCTAACAATGGGTTTATAATTAAACGATTCAATGAATGCATTAATATCATCTTTTCACAATACCAATGGGTTCATACACAAATAACCAAGCAATAACAAAAATCTAATTATCCATACACAACCCAAATCCATATACCTATGATAACACAATCAATTCAATAGGAGAGAAAGAAACAACAAAAAGATGAAAGAAATGCTTAACCCGGGTCGTCTTCGTTGATGTACCTTCAAGCCGACATCAGGAAAGCTAGCCCTCTATAGGTCTATCCTAAGAAAATGCTTCAACTCCCCCCCCCCATTCAATGTCCAAGCCAAAACCCACTTCTATGTTGTGCCTCCTCTTTTCATTCGCTACTGCTCTCCACCCTCAATGTTCTCTCACGCAAGCTTCCTTATTCCCGTAACTCTTCTCTTTTTCCATTTCACACTATTGTAGCTTTGATGTGACAAATAAAAACATTTGTTCATCTTTCTTTTCACACAACTTAAAAACCCTCTAGCCTTCATCTATGAAACACAGATGTTGTTTGCATTATGCAAGACGTTTGTGTAAAATGCAATTTGTGTTTTGCTCTAACCTTCAGCTGCTACATTGTGTTTCATATCTTACTTTATCCTCCCGCATCGTGTTTTATTCATCTTGCACTGTCGTTTATGTCTCTTTTTTTAGTTATCCATCTTCATTCGCTGTTCTTTTCATTTTTTTCTTTTTTTAATTTTCTTCTTGTCTTTTAATTTTCTTCTTTTTACTCCATAAATACAAGTAAAAATTAATTTTTAGAAAATGGCCAAAATATAGAGCTTCAACTCACTTCAACTTTTATGCTTCCGAATTGTACTTAAAATCACATATGAGTCAAAGTGAGTATCTTAAGCAATTTCATGTCAATAATTGCCAAGTGTTATGCAACAATTTCTTAATCAATTAAGCATCTATCAATTCCCAACACTTAGCTTTTGGTCGTCCTCAAGCAAAACATCAAAATTAAGCTCCAAAACCCAAAAACATTGACTTATTTCCCATATGTTCCAAGAATACATAATCATAGACAAAGATAAATGACTTTCAAAAATCATAGCAAGAACTTAACCTTCTAAGCTTTTACTCATGATCAATCAACATTCAATATCTTGGAAAACTGAGTGGTCTAATGATAGACTTGGAAAATACATTTAACTAAAATATATTCACTGTTATACTCAACACCATTCATGATCATTCCATTTCACAACTTTGTATATCATTTCATTTCTCCACCACTAATGTTCGCATGCAAAATCATGAATCAAAGGACTTTTCAAGGTTGTAATGTGGGCAAAAGTAAAGTGAGATGTATTTGTGTCAAGTAGCACGAATGCCATTAAGCTAGTGAAACAAAGCAACACTCATCAAAAATTAGGTACCGTCAGCTATAACAAATGCAACATTTATATTTCACAACCTCATTCAGCTAGTACCACACAAACCACATGAAACATATACCAATTTGAAGGAATCACTCATACAATTTATACCAAGAATACATTGAAACTACAAGAGTAAACCTTCCAAGCCAACATCTACCTTACAATAAACATACTCAAATAACACATGCATTATAACTCTAGATAGATGCATTAATCATGAATAACTTTGCAAACTCATATGCACTTCCTCCTTGATAAATTTATTTTTAAAAAAACATTCTTTTTCTTTTTCTTTTTCTTTTTCTTTCTTTGTTTCTTTTTTCATTTTTTCTTCTCTTTTCTTGTGCTTTTCTCTTTTCTCTTTTTTTTTTGTTCTTTAACTTTCTTTTTTAACATTAAAAGAAACTACATTAATATGGGAATTTCAATAATAAGACACAAGAAAACATCTCAACATTAACCAGCCCACACATATGTACACCCCCACACTTAAACTTTTGTACATCCACAAACTCACTAATCACAAATGTTCCACTAGCGTTATGGCTTGGATAGGACATTTGGTTAAGTATAAAGCATGTAATATGGTTGATACAAAAAGAAAGGTATAAAGATTAAAGGGGGTTAATAAGGGAAAAATCATGTCAATAGGGTAGGTTATTTGGCTAATGTAGTTTACGAAACAAATGCCTAATCAAATGCATGTGATAAAAATGTGGTCTCGAATAGAAATTCAAAGCAAAATTAGGATGTACATGTCATGAAAGTCACACAATATCAAAAGATGATGAGACTGATATGAATGTGTCAGTCAAATAAGGCTCAAAAACTCACTGGCTTTGTCTACCACTAGTTACTACTCTTCTAAATCTCACCGGCTTTGTCTACCAGTAGTTACTACTCTTCTAACAATAATGCACATCGAACAATTATGAGAGTAAAAGTACATGCTAAAATTGCTATGAAATTCTCTAGTCATTTCACTCTCTAATTATGACTATATAATCTCATAATCAACATAAAGGAGAAAATGTTTATTTTGTTGTTTTATTTTTTTCTCTCATTTTGTTTAAAAACTTAAAACAAGCAAGAAACAAATCAATAAAGACAATGTATGCATGTAAAAAGAAATGCAAAATTGTAAAGAAAAGAAATTTACTTCCCATTGGTTGCCTCCTAAGAAGCACCTTTGATTAGGGTCACTAGCTCGACTCCATATGTCATATGTACATGAAAAAATTGTGATCTTCAAGTGTCACATGAGGCCCTCCAAGTGAGGTTCTTCAGGATAGGGTCCCAGTTGATGATCTTTCATATTCAACATCTTCCCTATACTCTGATTTTTAATTTTAACATAGTCCATACACTCTGGAAAGATCTCAATTACCTCTTCGCCTTTTTCTTCCTCATTTATTTCCTCCAATCTACTATGTAAAGTTGAAGATTTAGTCTAAAAAATAATCATGAACTCAGTACTCACCTTCGAGCTAAATGATATAGCTTTTTCTGCCTCGAGTTCCTCCTCAACTTCTTCAACACAAGCAATTCATCAAGGATTGACTTCAAAATTCTAAAGCTCCTCATGACTTTGTAAAGTTTTTGCACAAACATTCATTGGATAGACCTCGGGTTGATATGGCTGCTCCTCTTCACTTTGTGGTTCCAGATAATTAATATCTCCCTATCGAGGCAATGCATCTTACTGGAATTGCAGAGCATCTTATCAGATTTGCTATACATCTTGTTAAATCAACTATTACATACTCTTTTGGAACTACTACATATACTGTTGAATTTCAAGATTGTTATCAATCATAATATTAAGCAATTCTTCTAAAGATGTACCTGAGTAGTGTTGGCTCTCCAAATCTCAAGCACTAGACCATGTATTTTGTGGAAATTGCCCTTCATCTTGTTGGAACTGTAGATTATTTTACTGCAATTGCAAAGTATTCACATTCACACTATTAATCAACTCTTCTAAAGATAGACCAAAGTAGTTATAGGAAGCTTCTGGTCTGTATAAGAATTGTTGTGCATCTTGCAAACTATCATGGAAGGAATTCTAATGATTATCCAACCCATAACAAAAGTTAGCTTGATCAGAGCAAACATTGTTATAGGATTGCGAATATAAGTTATAAAAGAAATTACTTCCATCCATATCAAAAAAAATTTAATCACAAACACGAAACAAAAAATGAAAAGATCACAAAATAACTGAAAAGAAATCAATTACGAACAAATATATAAAAAACACCAATTAAATCACATAAAAAACTAAAACACTATACTCCTCAGCAACAGCACCAAAATTGACAGCACGTTGTAATGCTAATCAAAATAAAATAACTAGACTACTACTATAGCAGTGGTAAGTCTAGGTTGATCCCACAGAGAGAGTGTGTAAAGTTGTTGAAATGAAACTAATCTGTGTATAAGAAAAAAGGGGGGTTTTGGATTTTGAAATAAGAAAATAAAATAAAACTAACCTGATGAAAACAAATTAAAGAAACAAGTAAAAAATGATAAAAGTGGGGAATTCAGTAAGTGCCTAGTTCTTTGGGTCAATCTCGGCCTACACCTTAATTAGGCATATTTCACTGTTTTGATGTTTTCTAACCTCTCCTATAAATTATTAATCGTGGGTTAATAATTAACCCGAGTTTTCCCTTAAGTTTTGTTTAATCAAGATATGATCGTTAATTAAACCTAACCACTAAATAACCTAGGATACGATCTTTAGACTTAATTAAGCAGTAGCATTGTGAATTAGGAAAACCAGTTAATCAAGGCAATAACCACATACGATGCATCATTTAACCTAAGTCATGTTATCCCTAATGATTATGAATCATTAGTCGCTACACATTAATTTTAACATAACAATTACAGATTATATCGAAATTCTAGCAATGAGTTTGTAATTAAACGATTCAATGAACACATTAAAATATTCTTTTCACAATACCTAATAGGTTCATACACAAATAACTGAGCAATAGAGAAAATCCAATTATCCATACACGACCTAAATCCATAAGCCTTGGATAACACAATCAATTCAATAATAGAGAAAGAAATAACAAAAATATGAAAGAAATGCTTAATATGGGCTATCGTCATCGATGTCATCTCTGAACCGGTGTTGAGAAAGCTAGCCCTCTATGGGTCTATCCCAAGAAAATGCTTTGCCCCCATCTAGTGTCCCAGCCGAAACCCCCTTCTTTGTTGCACCTCTTCTCTTTATTCGCAACTGCACTCCACCCTTCACTGTTCTCTTATGCAAGCTTCCCTATTCTCGCAGCTCTCTTCTCTTTTCCTATTTCACGCTACTATAGTTTTGATGTGACAAATAAAAACATTTGTCTACCTTAATATTCACAAACTTAAAAAACCCTCCAGCCTTTGTCTGTGAAACGTAGCTCTTGTCTATGTTTCACAGACGAAAGCTGGAGGGTTTTTAAGTTGCATGAACAGTAAGGTGGACAAATGTTTTTATTTGTTGCATTTAATGTAGTTGTCTGTGTTATCTTCTTTTTTCTCTAACCTCCAGCTATTATGCTATGTTTCATCTCCTGCCTTGTCCTCTTGCATTGTGTTTTCTTCATCTTGCACTGCCATTTTTGTCTCTTTTTCTAGCTGTCCAACTTCATTCACTGTTCTTTGCATTTTTTTATTCCTTTAATTTTCTTGTCTTTTAATTTTCTTCTTATTACTCTATAAAGATAAGTAAATTTTAATCTTCAGAAAATGGCCAAAATATAGAGCTTCGACTCACTTTAACTTTGTTGCTTCCAAATTGTACCTAAAATCACATATGAGTCAAAGTGAGTATCTTAAACAATTTCATGTCAATAATTGCTAAGTGTTATGGAATAATTTCATAATCAGTTAAGCACTTATCATTAAATTGGGGACAATGTAAGTTTTGAATGTTTAGGTGGGGATCTTTGTTTTCATACGTTTTTTTAAGCTTATTTGTTGCTTCTGTGTTTTTTCTTAGGTGTTTTTAAAAATTAAAAAAACATACAAACATTTTCTCTTTTTCTATTGCTTTTAGGACTATATAGTCACACTTAGAGAGTAGAGGTAATTATAAAATTCATGGCAACTTAGACATGTACGTTTACTCTATGATTGGTCAATATACATTATCTTTATAACAGCAGTGACTAATGGGTAGACACCAGCCAGTGAGATTTTGAGCCTTTATAGACTGATACATCCATGTTAGTCCCATTTTCTTTTATTCATGTGTGACTTTCATGACATGTATATCCTAACTTTGATTTGATTTTCTATTTAAGACCACATCTTTATCACGTGCATTAATATGAAAATGATATAGACATTCTTTATTTTACAAGCTACAATAGCCAGATAGCCTACCTATCGATGTGATTTTTCCTTCTGATAAGCCCCTTAAGCTTTATTTATCTTTTCTTTTTCTACTAACCATATTACATACTTTTAACCTAACCAAATGTCATACCCAAGCCTTAAAACGAGTGGAGTGTGCATATATGTCGGTTGGTTATAATTTATGGAATGCCATTTTATATCTAATCAATGAGTTCCATTGTTGATGTAGCTTCTTTCAATTTTTGTTAAAAGAACAAAGACAAATAAAAGAGAAAAAAGAAAATAAAAATGTTTCTTAACAAAATTGTCAAGGAAAAAATTCATTTGTTATACAAAGTTATTCATGATTAGTTTTTCTCTTAAAGTTGTATGAAAAGGGTTATTTGATTATGATGCATATGAGGGAGATGTTGTATTGAAGGTTCACTCCTTATGGTTATAATGCATTGTTTATCATCAATTATATGAGTGATTCCCTCTAACGCCTTACGCTTAATATGGTTTAGGGTGTGGTGAAACATATTTTTTAGATTCATCATAGCTAATGGGTACCTAATCTTACGTGAATATTATTTTTTTTCACTTGATATTATATTAAACATTTTTCTTACTTCACCGGCTTCGATAGATTTTATCCTACACTATCTAAATACATCTCACTTTAACCTTTGCTCACATTACAACCTTAAAAAGTCCTTCGATTGATGATTATGCATGTGAATCCTAGTGGTGGAGAAATGAAATGATATGCAAAGTCATGGAATATCTTGAGCATAAATGGTGTTTGAGTCTACCTATAGATCCATCTTATTCTTGAACAAATTTTGTCAAAATCTACCCCTAGATTGCTCAGTTTCTGATTATGGATTAATCACAAGTAGAGGCATTTAATGTTTAGTTCTTGTTATGGTTGTGAAAGTTATTGCTCTTTTATGACTATGTATTCTTTAGAAATATGGAAAATGAGGAGGTGTTTTGGTTAATGACTTTGATTATATTGTTTTGCGAAAGGACGGTCAAAAGCTAAGGAGGCTGAATAGTCACTTCTGGTAGATCTATAGAGGGCTAGTCTTCGTCCTTCCAGTTCTTAGGGAAAATTGAAGCTGAAGATCACATCTGAACATCTCATCATTGTATATTGTTGATCTTCTCTCTATAGAGATCCCTTATATTATTCATTGCCCATTGATTTAGGTATTTATATAAGAATAATCTAAATGCTTTCATTAGATTGTTTTTATATAAAACTTTTGTTAGAATCTTTAATACAAACGTAATTGTTATGTTTCAATTCATTTATAGTAAACTAATGGTGTTGAATCATTAGGGATAACATAATACAAGTTAAATGACCAAAGTTTGTGTGGTTGTTTCCTAGATTAGTCTGTTTTCCTAGTGCATATTATGAATGTCCCAATAAATCTAGAGAGTTTTTCTAGGTTATTTAATAGCTAGGTTTAGTTAAAGAGCTTATTTTGATTAAACAAGATCTAGGGAAAAACAGAGGTTAACAGAGCTTATTGTTAACCTAACATTAAGGGCGTGCTTGTTTAGTGGGTATGAAAAAAATGGGAATGGGTATGGAATAAAAGATTGAGTTTGATAAGAGAATATAATTATAGGGTTATTATTTTGATTACTTACTTTTGGGTAATACCTCATTCCTCTCCTAAGAGAAATGGGTATCATTGTTCAAGACGAATGGGTTAATTAATTCCATTATAATTAACTAAAATATTATTAATAATTAATTAACTACAATATAATTAATTAATTAATTAAAATATAATTATTCATTAAATAAAATATTGCAATTAATTAATTAATTACAATATAATAAATTAAAATATTAATAATAATTAATCAACTACAATATAATTAATTAAAATACAATTAATTCATTAAATAAAATATTGTAATTAATTAATTAAAACATAATTATTCACTAATTAAAATATTGTATTTAGTTAATTAATTACAATATAATAAAATAAAATATTATTAATAATTAATCAACTACAATATAGTTAATTAAAATACAACTCATTTAATAATTAAAATATTGTAATTAATTAATTAATTAAAATATAATTATTAATTGATTAAAATATTGTAATTAATTAATTAATTAAAAAAAATTATTCATTAATTAAAATATTGTAATTAATTAATTAATTACAATATAATTAATTAAAATATTATTGATAATTAATCAAATACAATATAATTAATTAAAATAAAATTCATTTACTAATTAAAATATTGATTTTAATTAATTAATTAAAATTTAATTATTCATTAATTAAAATATAATTATTAATTAACTAAAATATTTTAATTAATTAATTAAAATATAATTATTCATTAATTAAAATATTTTAGTTAATTAATTAATTACAATATAATTATTTAAAATATTAATAATAATTAATTAACTACAATATAATTAATTAAAATACTGTAACTAATTAATTAAATAAATTATAATTAATTAATTAATTATACTTAATTAAAATATTATTAATTAATTAATTAAAATATTATTAATTAATTAGTTACAATATAATTAATTAAAATTAATAACAAGATTTTAATTAATCAATATATTGTAATTGATTAATTACAATATAATTTATTAAAATATAATAAATGTTTATTTCTAGATATTTGTTGCAATCCAACCACTGTCAATGGTAATAGTGATCATTTCTTCCTCTTAACCAACCATCATAGTTACAATTATAATATTCAGTCTCATTCCTCTCTATATTCATTTCCATTCCTATTACCATTCCTCCGCGCGAATCAACT
The DNA here is from genome assembly GCA_027563915.1 of Erythroxylum rotundifolium. Classification (NCBI taxonomy): domain Eukaryota; kingdom Viridiplantae; phylum Streptophyta; class Magnoliopsida; order Malpighiales; family Erythroxylaceae; genus Erythroxylum; species Erythroxylum rotundifolium. Next base: position 10,155,277 of record JAOSBO010000007.1, read on the forward strand.
GCCTCCTAATAGTTTATAAGAGACATGTGAAAACAACAAAAAAATGTATGATTATTTGTGTGTAATCTTTGATTGAACCAAGAACCAGATTCTAAACAAATTCTTTAATTTTATCATTCTTCAACTATTTAGTTTGATTTGCTTTCATTGATTTAATATTTTTATTGATTCAAAATAAAACCCCCTTTATTTCCTCAACATCAATTCTTTTCTTTAGAAAAGCTATATGTACATTCCCTATGGATATGATCCCTACTCACCACTACTATAGATCTTAGTGTGTAGCAATGTTGCAAAATAGTCCATTGTCATATTATACAATTGTATTCTGCCTCCAAAAATCATAATAATAAATAATAATCACAATTTTAATTTAATTTAATTTATAAAATTAATTTAATAATTATTAATAAATATAATTAAATTTAAAATATATTTTTGAAATATATAAATTTCAAATAAACTTTGATTTAATAGTTAAAAATATATAAAATAAATATTAGTTTATAAATAATAATTTT
>JAOSBO010000007.1:10227601-10256953 GCA_027563915.1 Erythroxylum rotundifolium
GATCTTCGGATTAGGGTCATTTGCGAATACTTGTTATTCGCAATCCTCCACGTCAAGTACAACAGCATCTGCTAGGCGGGCCGACAACTCTCAAGTACAGGCATTTCAGAGTACAGTGCAGACATTGCTGGAACAGGTGCAGCAGCTGCAACAGACAATAGCTGCACAACAACTGTCGTTGGGTGAGATGGCTCAGCTTCGTCGAACAAATGATTAGTTGAAGGCCAGGGGCAGGTCACCGAACCAATCAGACAATCCACCAGCTCCTGATTAATAGTGTTATAGGTCATTTACTTTTTATAATGTAACGTTTTTAACAATGTAACGTTTTTGTTACAAATTAAGATACTTTTATTTTTAATTATTATTCAAACTTTCAATTTAACCAAATTAAATATATATGATCAATTAATTTCTATTCTAAATATAATTTATATATTACAATCATTAACAAATTAAATGTAACGTGTCATCATTAAATATAATGAAAATATAAACATAAAAAAAATTAATGAAAACCATTACTGACGGACACTATCAGTGCCGTCGGTAAAATGTTATCGTATATACCGATGGACAAGGTTCATCCGTCGGTAAAGTTGAAGACCATTTACCGACGGTAAAAGATTACCTTCGGTAATTTTATAGACGGAAAACAATGTTCGGCTGCTAATTTACGAACGGAAAGGCATTTGACCGTCGGTAAACATTCGGTCTATTTACCGACAGTCAGTGGCTGTTCGTCGCTAATTTTAGCGACGCTTGCTTAGGTTCCGTCGGTAAAGTTAGCTACGGTCAAATCAACGACGTTTTTAGGCCGTCAGTATATTCCGCCGGTAATTTATATACCAACGGAATATTTGGTTATTCCGTCAGTATTTTCCTTCGCTAAACTACAATTTTCTTGTAGTGTTAAAATTTGTGATATTGTGTTTTATACACTTATGGGATGGTGTACATATATGAGATATATTCTTGAATGGTAAATACATTGCATTTGTATGTATAAAGGATCGGGAGTTGTCAATGAAGTCAAAAAAGTGTAAACCTTCTTTCGAGGTGAGTTAGGGAAAACATATCTCTTAAATGGGATTAGGACATCCCAAGACAAGCATGATGACTTGTATGTGAATTTTGAACCTAGGTAATGCATAGTAGAAATTCATCTCAAATTGATGCTGGTGTTCTTATTTTTTTAATAAATGACATTGTTTTGAATAACTCTTTGCACTTAGAGTGAAACTGATGTTTTTTTTAATTTCGTATTTTGAGCAATGATATTGTTTTCAACAAACCTACAATTGAAGTGCAAAGGACAATGTTTGATTTTCTGAAACTACATTTTTGAATAACTGTACGAAGTACAAAAGATGACTTTCATTGCATGAAAAAATTTTGAAACTTACATATGTATAACTGAGTCATGTGTGCTGCATTTGTGTGTTCTCTTTTGGCTTAGAGCCATGACAGGGTTCTATTTTATCGGTAGGATCGATAAATAAAAGCATGGGACCTTACTTAGTTTTTGTACTTAATATTTGTATATGATTTTTTTATGATTGGTGAGAAAACGATTGGCTAATCGTGTGCCCAGCACAACAATTAAGCGAACAAGTACCCTTGATGCTAGTACATAAAAGTCGAGTTCTTGAAACGACACCGTTCTATAGGACTCTCGGGTGATTGAACACCTAAAGGTCTAGTCACTAAGGAGGTCATCTCTTGGGCTTATGGCGCTCTTGTAGACCGTAGTCTGGACTCACCATAGATGAAAGTTGAGCCAACACCGGGATCGGTGGGTGTGCACACTAGTTTGGCCAACTAATGGAAACACACAAAATTGTTTTGGCCTATTCTGAGATTTGACTTCCTTTCAAGATTTGATTTTTTCATGTGATGCTTTTCTACTTTTGGTGTATTGGAACTGAAACCTATGTTCACTGAAAGAGCGATTAATGGGCTAGGCCTATGTGGTTCCTAACCAATATGGCATGAATCATAGACTAGGTCTATGCATCTGTGTCATGCATATTCACTTCATAGGTGGTTATGTGTAGGTTAGATGTGTAAAACTGTCCTTAGGTTATTTAGACCGTTTTGTTCTGTACCGAGTTCTATTTGTGATATATGTTTCTTTCTGCTCACTAAGTATATAATGTACTCACCCTCCTTCGCTTCCTAATCATGCAGGTTAATTTGGTGAGTTTGAAGTTCTTAGTGGATCGTGTGATCTTTTGACATTTTCGGGATATTACCACACATAGGTAGTATTTGTTTTATAATTTGTGATATAATGGCTAAAGATTATGTTAATATGCGTTATAATTTTGTAAATGAACTCTTACCTGTCTTGTGGTTTGTAAATGACTTTATGTATAGGCATTTTGTATTGTCGTTGAGATTGATATTCAGTTAGCCTTACATAGTCGGGTTAAGGGCACTGTGAGTATCCGTAGGCCGACTATATGGCAGTTTTCATTTACCTAATATGGTTCTGGGTCATGACAAACAATTTTGAATAGGCATTTACATTAAAATCAGGGTGATCATCTAAATTTTTTGCGTTTTGGAAATTAAAAAGATGACGCATGACATTATAATCCAATTTATACAGAACACTGGATAATCTAAACCAAAAGATATCCATTTTAGGTGTATAGTGAAGAATAGTGAAAAATTTAGTTGTCATCATAGGGTGAATATGCATATCACAACCGATGAACCTATTCCATCCTATGTTCTCAACTAGTCGTTCAATCTTTGACCTCACTCCTACATTCTCCAACAATTTAAAATCAAAGTACCTAGGAGTAATTATTGATCTATTCCTAAAATCATGGAAGCGTGTACCTTCTTCTTCCTAATAAATTAGAAAAGGAGAGCGGTAAGTTGCCGCCAAATGACTTTTTCCTTCACCAGAAACTTGCCAGCACACTTCGTCACCTGGTTTTCGAGCCATCATCTTCTTCGGTGCCATTATTAGAGAAAAACCTACAAGAATAAGAGAGAGAAAGTGAGATTCAAATTTTAGAAAGAGAGAACAAAAAACTTACCTAAATCCTTATTGTTTGGAAAGATTAATCTGTGAATAGATGAAAAGATTGTAAGAATAATGAAAAAAATGGAAGAAAATACCATGAATCTAGAGGGAAATTGAAGTGTTTTAGAGAGTGGGAGGAGAGAAATTTGTGGGTTGGAGAGAGAGATTGTGTAAATTTGAATATAGGGTGAGAGAAAAAAATGGTAGGGAAACATTAAGTTTCCATCCATGTAGCGTGGGAATCCCCACTATTCCCATGCATGTGGGATTCCTCTCAATAAACTCTCTCTCGAGGATTCCCACGTGTATGGGAATCACTACAATTCTCACAAGCGTGGGATTCCTCTCTGGAAACTTTCTAGAGAGGATTCTCACATGCGTGGGAATCATTATAATTCCCACGAACGTGGGAATTAGTGATCCTCACGAATACAAACCTTCTTCCAACCTTAAATAAATTCTTCATGATCCCCAAACCTACAAACACTTGAAGATAATATCATCAACAAGAAATTTGAAAAGAAAACATATTGAAATTCAAACAAAATCTATATGAACATCATTCATACTCAATTAAAAAATGTTCAAACCAAAGAACTCAAACAAAAACCAGACGAAAACAACCCAAAGGACATTAAACCTGCTAAGTTAAGGTCATTAGCTTGATCGTTCTTCATAAAGTCACAAGAAAATGGAAGATAAGAGAGAGATAACTTCTCTTTCTTATGGACATGTCCCTCTATAATATGGTTTACAACAGTGCCCATTGACTTTGGATGTTTCTCCCTTATCATTCTCAAGCTCCACAACTTTATGGGGTAACACCTGAAGAATCTTGAAAGGCCCACTCCATCTTGACTTAAGTTTTTCAGGAAATAGTCGAAGTCTTGAGTTAAACAAAAGAACTAAATCTCCACTCTTCAATTTCTTCTTCTTGATATGACCATCATGCCACTTCTTAGCTTTTTCTTATATAGCTTGACACTTTCATAAGCTTCATACCTTAACTCATCCAGCTCATCGAGATGTAATAATCACTTTTCTCTAGCCTGCTTCCAATCCATATTCAATTTCTTTATTGCCCAATATGCTCCATGTTCCAACTCAAATGGTAAATGGCATGCCTTGCCATATACAAGCCGATAAGGTGTTGTGCCTATAGGTGTCTTGAAAGATGTTCTATAAGCCTATAGTGCATTGTCTAGTTTTGAGGACCAATCTTTTCTTGAAATGTTCACTATCTTCTCCAAAATCTTTTTCAACTCTCTATTCACCACCTTCCATTTGGCCAATAGTTTGGGGGTGATACAGGGTAGCCACTCTATGATGTATGTCGTATCTTCTCATAAAGATCTCAGATGGTTTAAAGTGACTCCCCCCATCACTTATGATTGCTCTAGGCACCTAAATCTAGTAAAAATCTTCTTAATGAACTTCTGAACCACCTTGCTATCGTTGGTTGAAGTGGCAACTGCTTCCACCCATCTAGAAACATATTCAACTCCAACCAACATATAATATCTTCAAAAGGTGGGAATGGTCCCATAAAGTCCAGACCCCATACATCAAATATCTCCACCTCCATTATATTTGGAAGCAACATTTCATCTATCTTTGATATGTTGCCTTGAGCACAAAAACTCAAGCATCCTTAAATAGAGTTGGCCAATAGAATCCACACTCTAAGATTTATGCAACATTTTTGTTAGCTCCATAATGCCCTACATACAATGAGCTATGACATTGAATTAAGATCTTAGGCATTTAATCTTCAAGAACACACCTGCGAATTAAGTTGTCAGCACAGATCTTATAAAGTATAGGTTTATCCCAAATAGAATGAGTGAATTGAAATAGGAAACACTTCCTTTGTTGATATAACATATCGGATAGGGGAATACCACCTGAAAAATAGTTTGCAATATCTACAAACTAGGGAAGGAAAGGATTATCTACCCTCATCAATGTCTAATTAAGAAAACTTTCCTTAATTTCCTCTTCATCTTCATAATGTCCGACTTCAAGTCTCGATAAGTAATCTACTTTGACATTTTCTATTCCTTTCTATCTTTGATTTCAATATTAACCTTTTAGAGCAAGAGTACCCATTGAATAAGTCTGGCCTTGGCATCCTTCTTGGCGAAAAGGTAACGTAATGCTACATGGTTTGTAAACACAATAACTTGTAAGCTTAACAAATAAGAACAAAATTTTCACAAGCAAATACCACTGCAAGCAATTCTTTTTCAGTAGTTGTGTAATTCAGTTGCATTCCTGTCAATGTCTTGCTTGTGTAGTAGATAGCATACAACCTGTTCTCCTTCCGCTGACCTAGTCGACACCTAACTGCATAGTCACTTGTAGCACACATAATCTTAAATGGAAGAGTTCAATCCGACGAATTCAGAATTTAGGTTGTTACGAGTGCCTTCTTCAACCTGTTAAAAGAATTCAAACATTCATCATCAAAAACAAAAGGCACATCTTTTATCAATAGATGAGTTAGAGGTTTTGAAATAAGGGAAAAATCTATAATGAATTATCTGTAGAACCTTGCATAACCAAGAAAAACTCAAACACCTTTGAAGTTGGAAGGAGGTGGTAACTTTTCAATTACTTTTGTTTTAGCCCTATCCATTTCAATTCCTTTGCATGAAATCTTATGGCCTAATATGATTCCCTCTTGGACCATGAAATGACATTTTCCCAGTTTAGAACTAAATGTGACTCCTCACATCTTTGATGCACTTTGTCTAAGTTTAACAAACAGTGATCAAAAGACTCTCCAAAGATATTAAAATCATCCATAAACATCTTCATAAAATTTTCATTCCTGTCTGCTAAAATTTCCATCATGCATCTATGGAATGTGGCAGGTGCATTACATAACCCGAAAGGCATCCTTCTATGTGCAAAAGATCCATACGAACATGTGAAAGTGTTACTTTCCTGATCTTCTAGGTATATAAATATTTGATTGTACCCTAAATATCCATCTTGAAAGCAATAAAAAGAATGACCAACTACTCTCTCATATCATTTGATCTACAAAAGGTAAGGGGAAATGATCCTTCTTGGTGGCCAAATTTGGCTTCCTATAGTCAACACACACTTACTAACCTGTGACAATCCTTATTGAAATCTTTTCCCCTTTCTTATTTTCTCTCACCATCATACCAGCCTTCTTAGGTACACACTGTACTAGACTCATCCACTCACTATCCGAAAAGGGGTAAATTATTACTACATCCAAAAGTTTCACCACTTCCTTTTTTACAACCTCTTGAATATTCAGATTTAACCTTGTCTGTCTTTCTTTTACTGTTCTACATCCTTCTTCTAGGTTAATCTCATACATCACCATATTTGGGCTAATCCCTTGAGTATAAAAAATTTGCCAACCTTTAGCTCTTATCCTTTCCCTAATAGTCTCTACCTCTTTCTCTTCTTGCTCACAATTTAATTCATTAGAGTTAATGATAGGTAAGGTTCGGTTTTTCCCTAAAAAGGTATATCTTAAATGAGAAGGTAAAGGTTTAAGCTCTAAAATAGGAGGTTTAACAGTAGAAGGTGGCGCAGATGCTCTAGATCTCTCTAACCTTTCTAACTCTATATCCTCACATACGTCCTTATCCTTTACACTTCCATCTTCATGTATTCCATTCACCTTATCGACTCCTTCTTTGATCTCGTCCACACACTCATCTACAAAATCAATTTTTATAAACACATTTCCATTCATCAGTTTTTGCAAAGACTTTGTCATATTAAACTCAACTTGCTCATCATTAATTCTCAGCACAAGTTTCCCTTCATGAACGTCAACTAATACCCTACTAGTATTCATAAATGGCCTACCCAAAATCAATAGACAATTCTTATCAGCTTCAAAGTCTAACATAACAAAATCAACAAGTATTACAAAATTTTCCACTTTTTCTAATATGTCTTCCACAACTCCAAATGGCCTTTCTATTGATTAATTCACAAGTTGAATCAGGATAAAGGGTTGGCTTGACCTCTCCTATTCCCAGTTTCCTGAAAATAGATAATGGCATCAAATTAATACTTTCACCTAAATCACATAAACATTTGGAAAATTCAAAATCACTAACAACACATGGAATAATGAAGCTCCCTGGGTCTTGCAATTTTGAGGGAATTTGACTTGAAATAATAGAACTACAGTTCTCCATCAATGTAACTATCTGATTATCTTTCCAAGTGAATTTGTGTGTGAGTATATCCTTCAAAAACTTTGCATACTTGGGCATGCACTCCAAAGCTTCCACCGGTGACAATTTAATCTATAGCTTCTTTAACTTCTCTAAGAATTTGGAAAACTAAGTATCCACTTGATGTTGTTTCACTCTCTGTGGGTACAAGAGTTTGGGCTTGTACGGTGGTGGTGGTACATATGGCCTACCACCTTCCTTTTCTTCTTCTATCTTTATCCTTTTCTCTTTTTTCGTGGCTATCCTTGTTCACACTTGGTTCTTCCATTTGCTTGCCATTTTGAAGTGTAATAGCTTTGAGCTGCTCCCTTAGAATAACCTCAGTTTTGCTTGATGATCTACCTGCACTTCTAGAAAATAAAGCATCAGTAAGTTCACTTACCTGAACCTCCAAGTTATGAATCAGTGAGGCATGATTCTTCACATTCTGGTCAAATTTTGCCTCCATTCTCTATTGACTTTCCTCCTAGCTTGTATGCACTCTTTTCTAACTTTCTACTTAGGTTGCCAGTTTGGAGCTAAACATTTCCATGAACTTGTCCAACTTATTTTCCAATGCTCTAATTCGATCTTGCTGGAATCCTGACAGTTTTTATGGTCTTGTTTGGCCACTTGCATTATTATTAGTCCACAAAAAATTTAGGTCGTTTTTCCACCCCAAATTATACGTTTTAGAATAATAGTTATTACCTCGTTGCTGTTGGCCTAGGTAACTTACCTGGTCGGTGGCACCAGCTCCTACTAGAAAACATTCCGCTGAGTTGTGGTTGTTCTCCCCATACAGCTCACATTGTGCTTGCATCGCCTTCACTACTAAAGTAGACGCTCCTTACATGTCGTTTACCTGCTTTGGAAGTGCTGTGATTTAAGCATGTAAGGCAGTAACTAGGTCAATAGGTATCATACCTTTCTAGTCCTTTTGGCCTTGTCTGCTCCTCTTACTTTACCACATTTAATTATTGCTTGCTAACTCTTCCAATAAATCATGTGCTGCTTCCACCATCTTTCTCATCAGTGAACCTCCGGATGCTACATCAATTTTCCCTCTTGTGCTTGAATTCACTCCATTATAGAATGTTTGAAGTAGAAAATCCTTTAGGAGGTTATGATGTGGACAACTTCTTTGAAGTTCCTTAAACCTCTTCCAAGCTTCATAGAGAGATTCTCCATTGCTCTGTTGGAAATTTGTCATTTCCTTGATAATCCTTGTTGTCATTGTCAATGGGAAGTACTTGGCGAGGAATGCTTGGATGAGCTGCTCCCAAGTCGTGATTTGGCTTGAATTAAAGGAATTATACCATGCTTTAGCCTGATCCTTCAACATGAATGAAAATACTTTCAGTTTCACCGCATCATCGAATATTCCATTGAATCTGAAAGTGTTGCAAATCTCTAAGAAGTTTGTAGTGTGGGCATTCGGATCCTCATTGGAGAGCCAGTTGAGCTGCACACTATTTTGCAAAATATCAAGTAGCGCCATTTTTATGTCAAAATTATTCGCTTAGACTATTAATCTTGCCACTCCTTGAGCACTAAATCCTGGCCTCATGAAATTTATCAGCATGCGCTCTGGTCGTCGTTGCTCTCCTTTTTTAGCCATATATTGATTTGAAAAATTTAGACGCTTCACCCTTCTTATTTCTCTTTCTTCATTCTTAATGTCGGGAAATTCGTCTTTTATTACTTCTTTCGTCCTTTGTGTGCTCCTTATGTTCATGCACTTGCAAATACACAAAGAAAAGTATCAAAAACTCTTAAATCAAAGCAATCTAAATAAAACACGATGCTCAACAGTCAATCCCCAACAATGGCGCCAAAAACTTGTTGATAGTAAATCCTATCTACTTGTTTATGCTAAAAATTCACAAGTGAATGGGTTATGACTTGTAGTTAAATAGAGCGAATATCGATCCCGTAGGGATTAATGCCTAGACATCACTTAATTTAGACACAACTTTGTTTAAGAAACAAAGTGGTTTAATGAAAGTAATCTGAAAAATTAAATTAAAAATAAAAGACTAATAAAAAAAATAGACAACACCAAAATGTAGAAAAATTGGAATTTAAGAATCTTAAGACTAGAGATTACTTTTTTCCTATTTTTGTCTCCCTCCTATTTTATCGATTAAATTGTATCTCACCATAGATTTCCAAATGTACTAATTACCCTCTCTCAAGGTGTAATCATTTATCCCTAATTGAATTAATGGGAATCAATTATATGATCTCTCAACTTATCCAATGACTCTACCGATTCAACTAGTTATCAAACTATCCTATAGGTTATCAATTAACTAGCCGAGATCTCTCTTCTAACTATTCAATTAATATGACAACTGTACATCTATTGGTCACCAACTCTCATTGTACAATCCTACACATATTTTATCTTACTCACTCTCTTGATTTGTTGCAAGATGACAATTGAAAACAATAATCATCAAAGACACTTCATTCAATTCAATAAAATAGGAGTTCAACACAATAGGCCCAAAAGCAGCCCCTAAAATGAAATCAGCCTAACATGGTCTCCATAACATCATTAACATTCAAATAAACCATCTTTACAAAGACTAGAAGGAATAAAAGTGACAAAAAATTGAATATGAGGTCTCCTTCTCTTCTTTGCCAAAATCTAGAATTTTGGTGTTGATGTGCTATTTTGTCCAATCTTGATGATGATCCTTGTCTTCAATCCTTCCTCAAGGCTCCAATCATGCTTCCATCACTCAAGGATGGTGTTTTTATAGGTGGATGTCATCTCTCTCTGAAGATGGAGGCTTAATGATGCTTAAACAGTCCAAAAACCTAAGTTTAATGAAGCCCTGCATATTGTCTCAGACTATGATTCCCACATTCATGGGAATTTGCATGATTCCCATGAACATGTGAATTGGACACATATTTACTCTTCTTTTATTCTCCTTTATGAACTTTTTTTCAACTTCCAAGTTGCTCCTTCTTCTTTCCTACATACGAAATGGTCAATTCTTACCCTTAATTAACATCAAACAGACAAGAACAACAATGGAAATCAAACTTAATGAAAACATGCAAAATAAATCTTAAACTAGAATAATAAACAACAATTATGCTAGAAAACACATGTCAATTACCTATAAAAACATGTAGTAATGCACACCTATCAATGATGCACCTTGAGGTTAGTTATATATGCTTACTAGCTTTTATATATAGTTTGGAGCTTGACACTTATGAGTGTAATAATTACTCCCACAAATGTCACAATAAGGTATGGACATCGATTGAGTTTTTGAAATCATATGTGGAAACTAATCCTTTTAAATTGGTGATATTACACATTGCAATGACATATCATGGTTCCTATAAGTGTACTGTCTACTCCATCCATCTACTGTGAGTTGTGGCAATAAAGTTAAATCTCAATATCCTAACAATAAGTCACTAACTCAAAGTCAAAGTAGGGAAGTTTAAATGATAATTAAATGAATAAGCCAAGAACAAAATAATATACAATAAAAATAAAATAAAATTAAAAATACTGGTTAAATTAATAGAAACTAGACTTTCCTAATATCATAACCCCTAACAATGATGCCAAAAACTTAATAGATATTTTTCTTTATATCAATATTTGAACTAATCACAAGTGCACGACGTAGCTATAGCTAGCACAAGTAAGTACTTGACGATCCCATAAAGACAGTAATTATTAGTAATTACCCTTCTCCTATTATCTAGCCTACTAATTGAGTTTTTGGTTTTTAATTAAAAATAAGACAAATAAACAAACTAAAATTGAAAATAATAATAAACGTAGAAGACAAATAAATTACATAGAAAAAATCAATATCAAAGATTAGTTTTTTAAGCGATTATTCCTCCTAAAAACCATTAAATAATTAACCTTTTATCATTCAATTATTTAATTGATTATCAGATTATGAAAATTCCTATCTGCTGTTAATAACTCTCTTAAAACTACTAACAGCTAATTCATCGACTAATTAATATAAACCTTTCTATTTAAGCCCCTAGGATTTCGTTATTGATTTATAAATTCTACTACTAGGTTTTACCCTAATATAGAGGATTTGTGTTGACCTATCTTTAGGTTTGCAATAAACTCCTTTCAATTATGATAGATCTCTTTAGACAAAGGATTTCTCAATTTTATATATATGAAATCAAATCATGCACTAATATTCCAAATATATTAGGGCAAGCATAAAACACATTATTAAATCACAATAAATCAATCAAAATAATTGTATTGAATAAAAGATTAAGACATATTGTATAATAAACTAAGGCTCATCACACTTAGATATTAAAAAGTGTTTAGTTACTTATGATAGAAAAATGAAATAAAAATAAACATACAGAAAAACTAATAGAAAACAAAGTGTTCATAATTTTAAATCTCCCTTTTATTATATTTGATCTTCTTATAATTTGGATTTGATGTAGCCTTTTATCTGATCTCCCTTGATGTTAACTTCATGTTTTCCTTATCTCTAGATCACAATCATCAGCTCTCTAAGTTTCTTACAAGTAAAAATCTATTGTAAAAGTCAGCTCCCCTCTATTTTCCACTGCTCATGTCCTTTTATAGTAAAATTTAGGGTTTCTAGGACATACACATCTGCTACATCTCTTAAAACACAATGTATAATAAAAAATCCTAAATTTGCGATTCTATAAAGGCATTGAGACTAACACAGACACACATATGACCATGTATCTATAAAATGCTTAAACCCTTCATTTTGTTCCATGTTTTCATCCGAATTCTTCTTCCTTTTGTCCATAAAGGAAATTAAAACCTATAAATGCACTTGAAGAGAATTAAGTGCCAAATATATAATCAAACATAATATATCAAATACGGGTGTATAATAATAGTCAAATATGCATATATCAAATACCTTGTCATAAATATCGCTTAATTACTCAACTAGGTTACAATTTTTTATTTAGCTTAATTGGGGTGTCATTATAGCCTCTTAATGTGAAGACTTACATTTTATCATGAATTCCCCTAATTATTCAGCTATATCATAACTTTTAACCAGCTACTAACTCTATTCTAAACCTAATTTTTTAAAAAAGGCTACCAGAATAGAAAATTTATTTAACACACTTTTTTTCTTAATCTACCTTATTTCTTCTTAGTAAATCATTCTCAGGAAAGATTGCTAATAATTCCTACCTATGTAAATGAGTGTACTTATAAATTTACCTAAACTAATGTCATAATGTGAAAGACTAGGTGTCATATCCTAACTGACATGCATATTCATCACAAGACACTTAAAACACAAAATTCACAAGTTAATATGCCCTTACAATTTAAATGACCATGTTCAAAGGTAAGCTAATTCCATTCAATTCATGCCATTTTCATATTTACGCAATGCACACATCATGCAACAAAATGTTCACACAATGCCAACCTAATAAAAGACTAACACAATGTAAATGCAAAATTCATATATAAATGATATGTAAATGCATATGCATCCCCACACTTGAACAATACATTGTCCTCAATGTGGAAATATAAACAATAGAAATAAAGTGAAATAACAATAATTAAAAAGTAAGAGTAATAATACTTATGGTGATTCAGGTAGTGATGGTGTTGGAGATGGAACTTAGACTCCTTAGGTAACAAATTTTTTTAACAATTTTTTCATCTGATATCACCGATGTCGCTGATATTGCATGACCTCCTTTAATTGTGCCTCCATGGTGTCCAGACAACCCTCTAGGTGTTTGTTATTCTATTCCATTTTTTCAAGCACCTTAACCTAGCCTTCTTCCTCCTCCTTAGATTCCTCTTTTAATGAGGCTTGTTGGTGGTGTTATAGATGTATAAAAACTAGAACTCAACTGTCTTGTCTTGTGTTTAACTTTTGATTTAGAGCTGATATCTCAGAGTTCTATACCATGGCATCATAAGACCTCAACTCATGTCAAATGTGTGCGATTTAAATGCTTAGGAAAAATAAAGTTTAGTTTATCACCATCAATGCCATATAATTAAGCCAAAGTAGTTATAAGAAAACCTATGCCTAGATAGCTACTTTTCTTATTTAGAAAAGTAACTATCATTTGAAACATATGGGTGGATGTGCAGCCTTAAACCTTAGATCCATCCACTAAAGGATAAATAAATCTTTTATAAAGCATTCGTTACTTTGACTCTTAGCAAAAATAGTATGACACTTGAATTTATATAGTAACAAGTGCTCAAGATTCCTAATAACATTATTAGATGAATTGTGTGGACCAAACACATCTAACCCCTTATAATTTTTCCAATATGTAAAATTCATGGTTTAATTCTTTAAACAAGATAATCACAATATATAAATTTATCCCATTAAATTCTAGCACTCAAAGCCTCAACTTTTTTTTAAAATTTAAATCTTCTAAAATTGAAAAATCAAAATATCAAGGTTTAGTGTTGATTTTAAATGAAGGTTTTGAAATATCTTACCATTTTTTTAGAGGAAAGATCAAAAAAGGAGCTTCAAAATCCTATGCTAAATCGAATGCACCATTACCTAAAACCTTTATTTTTCCTTTGGAGATTGAGCGTTTTACATTTTTTTTAATTCCTAGAGACATTATGGAGAGAAACATTTGCCAAAATCATAAAAAAAACCACAAAAAAACTATTGAGAGCATAAAATATAAGAGTGAGAAAGTGTGGATAAAATCTTGCTAAACTCACAAAAAGATGTTTTTTGAGGATAGGAATTGCTTTGTATGGAAATAATGTTAATCTAGGAGAGATATTAAAGCAAAGAGTCAAATTCAAGTGAAATTTAAGAGATATTTGAGAGAAAATAAGAAGCTAAGGAGGTGGGTTACTATTTAAAGTGAGAAGATAAAAGGTGGAAGAAGAGAAAAAGACTATTTATACGGGTTAGGGTTTAGGGGGAAAGGTAAAAGTAGCTTGCATGATCGTGCATTTGCTGTATTATCGCAAAACTGTGTGAAGAGGGTTTGTCATGGTCATGCAATTAATGCAAGATCATGATAGAAATGTTTAGTCACGCTATATATGATTATGTATGGCCTTGCTCCCTCTAAAATTGGCTTGTTATGCACCATATTCCTTATGCATCTTTTGGAATTTGTTCCTTAACCTATACCACCTTTCCAAATATGATATTTATCAATCCAAATCACTCTAAAAATAAGAAAATAATAAAATCACATGCAAGAAATTATGAAAAACCTAACTAATAACACATGCTAACAAATGAAATAGAAACAAAAAATATAAAACCTATCCTAATTCTTGGGTTACCTCCTAAGTAGTGTTTGTTTAACATTATTAACTTGATGTATCCTTCAACTATACCATCAAACTAGGTCTATAATTAGTAGCTTGCTTCCACCAGTTTCTCCCTATAGTAGTTTAGTAGCTTATGAATAAGCCACATGTTGTAAGATAATAAGAAGGAAATAATTTATCAAGTTAAGAAATCCAAGTGATTCTATTAATTGCCTTTTCCATAACAAGTAGTCAATAAAATAAAAAAGATGAAACTCCCTAAATTTTCAATTAACTCTAATAGTTTGTCAAGTGGGAAGGTAAACTGCTCTTTTTCTTCTATAACCACCTTTGAGTACTATTCTACTCTCTCTTCGTGAACATAGACTTCCTTCTCTTCTTGAACCTATGTTTCCTCTATCCTTTGTTCTTCTTTCTCTTCTTGAACAAAAATTCATTCATGTCATTGAAATTGGTCTCCTTTTCACTTTGAGGCCTTAATAAATTCCAATAACATACTGTATTAAGCTTAGTATTAGTACGCTCACTTGATGTATTATGAGTCCAATTTTACATGTAATATGGATTCTCCCATAAATAATTTGGTGCCCTCCTTGTTAACAATGCATTGGAAAGTAGCCAAATTTGAACTTCTAAGTTATGAATGGAAGAGGAGTGGAGTGGGCCTTTATTATTTGATCAAATTTAGCTTATATCCTTTTCTGACTTTCATTTTGGCTGTCGACCTTGGTGTTTAGCATGTCCTTTAACTTTTCTAACTTAGACTCTAAAGGTCCAAGCCTATCTTGCTGTAAACTTGGTGGACATTGTGCTCTTATATTTTTTCCTACATTACTATTCTAAGAATAATTTGGGTAGTTCTTCCACCAAAGATTATATGAGTTTAACTTCTATCCACGCTGTGATGCCTTCAATGGGTGGAAGAAAAGGTATGGAAATTATTGAGTTGCTCCTTATGATTTTTGTGTAAATGTACCAACAATCATATGAGAAAACTATTAATTCCTTAAATTAAAGCAATTCGAATAAAATAAGATGCTAATTTAATTCCCAACAACAATGTCAAAAAACGTGTCGATAGTTTTATATAAAAAATTTTCATACTGCAAGTATACAAATTGTAACTCATAGTATAAAAGATATCATTCGCATGAGGATTGATTAGTCATCTAACAATTTGAATGAACTTTGTCTAATATAATAAAAGATTGAATTAAAATAAATTAACAAAAGTTGAAATAAACAAATAAAACTAAGCAATTAATTAAGTGAAGCAAGAAATAAGAATGAAGTTATACAATAATGGAAACTTAGGAGTTATGCTATCCTCGTTTTTTCTTCCCTTCATCTTGTTAATTCAATTATACTTGATCATAGATATCCTAAGGTTTTGATTACCCTTCTTGAGATCTTATAAAGTAATTCCAATTAAAATAGATAATAATAAAATTTGAAACCTCTTGATTAGCAAAGCTACTCCTAGTTATTCAATTGGAGTTGAAGCAATCCTAAGGATAATTAACTCATAACTAAGATCTCTCTTTAATTGTTGATTAATTTGATATTTTCAAGTCTATTAAGTTATCAAATATCTTTGTGCACCTTAACACATATAACTTGGTTCAATCTCTCAATTTATTATTAAGCATAAGCATAAAAATTGCAACAAATCATTAATATATATTGAATTCAAAAAGAACAAAATTAAACAAAACAATTCAAGAATAATTACTAATAAGGATTTAATAATCCATAATCATGTTGAAAATCCTACTAATCCAAATTAACATCCAAGATAATGAAATATAAGAAGAGAAAAGATAGAAAACAATTTTATTTCTTAATATGGAAATTCTAGAAAAATTAGAGTTGATCCTGATGTCTCCAATTTGATCTCCTTCTTTATGATGTGCAACTTACTTTTTGTTGTTTTTCTTTTCCTTAAATAATTTTTTAGGCTTTTAGGGTGCTTTTTAGGACTTTTGCACCTGTTTTGGTTCCAAATATAGCCACAAAATGTCAAGAATACAAAAAATTTACATGCTGGAAAATGTTATGCATGATCATGCATCCTTGCCTTGCTCTGTCACAATCGCACATAGGATGCACAATTATGACAGAGGGTCGTCTTATATCCTTGCCTTGCTTTGTCACAATCGCACATAGGATGCACAATTATGACAGAGGGTCGTCTTATACAGTTGCTTCATGCATTATCATATGGAAATAGGAAAATTGAAGAAATGATGAACAAAAACTTAAGGATTGCACAATCGTGCATTTTCCTATTTGTCAAGTTTTTCTTCATCTTTTATTCAATTTTCCTGTTCTACTCGTTAACAAACACATCAAATAACCCTTGAAACATAAAATTAAGATCAAATCCTTTCTTTAAAACAATAAAACAATTAAAAAGAATAAAAACGTTAACAAGAACACAATTATAAGTCTTAAACATATGATTATCACCTAAGAAAATACTTTAAAACACACTTAAACTTTTAGAAAGAAATATACTATATAATATACACCTATCAGGCTTCTCAATAATGCATTAGTGAAATCTTTAATAGGTAGTCATCTTTCTTAAGAAAACTTCTATATTTAGATGAACCAAACAATTTCTTAAAGTCTGCTAGGTAACTTACAATCCCATTTGTAGTCGAACAACTATCGTTTAAGAAAATAACTCAATACTCTCGACTAGATGTAGCACTTACTCTTGCAATCACTTTTATTTCTCTTGATTATTATTTTTAGTTTATGACTCTTATAAATCCTTCTTATACAATTTACTAATTTGCTAACTCATTTCTAGTATCAATTGCTTTCATTTTATCAAAATATTACATTGGAGATTCATTTTGATGATCCTCAATTAACCCTTCATTTTCTTGATCACATGATCAAAACAATGAAAAATTTTCTAGCTTTATAGAATATAGTGAACTTAATATCCTTTAGTTAATTCTAAACTCCTATCTATATAATGCTACTTCTTTTTCACTCCTACATCTTGGTACTTTTTCAACTTTCTTTGAAGCATTAAGTAACACTCGAGCAATTTTGAGAAAATTTCTAGCTTCATAAAATATAGTCAAATTAATATCCTTTAGTCTATTCTAACTCCTATCTATATAATGATGCTTCTTTTCGTTCTAACACCTGGGTACTCTTTCAACTTTCTTTGAAACATTAAGTAATGCTCAAGCAATTTTAATTAACTTCTTTAATGCTTATACTTTCCCTTTGAGATCTCCAATTTTGAGCATTAAGTCTTAAAACATCTTCTCATAGTCTTATCCAATTCATTTAAGAAATAGTTCAAGGTTTTAATATCATCTACAAAGCTTCAACAAACTTTATCTTGCAAATTTTATTTTCCAATGTAACTTGTCAATACATAAGCAACTTCATTAGTGATAAAATATTTTCTTAATATTAGTTATGGAATTTAGATTTTCGTGTGATATATTAGCTAGTTAATGTATATCTTTGAAATTTTGAACTTTTAAAGTGGCATTTATAAGCCCTTAATATTCTAATCTTTATGGATTAGCCCTTAAAATTCTAAAATTAATAGAATTTAACACTTTATACCTTACTATTGCCCAATAGTCATATATTAACCCTTAATAAATTACGACTTTGTAATTACACTTGCATGTTTTTCTCAGTACTATAAATAGGTCCTCATTAGTATTAAATAAAAATTAATTAATTCTAACATTTTCACTAAGTTATATGTAAACGAGGGGTATTACTTGAATAGATGTTAACGTTAATAGCTAACTTAAATTTTTCAAAAGGTTAGGAGTTCATTAAGATTTTTTTGAAAAACATTAAGTGTTAATTTGTTCCCTTTGCTTTGAGAAATTAAATTATCAGATTTTAACTATTATTTACATAATATGAGTTTTTTAAAATCTTAACTTTTATAATTAATTTCTTTTGCAATTGTATATTAAAGATTCATCAATTGACCTTGAATATATTTTAGCGTATTTATCTGGGCACAACTTTCAAAATTCTTAGTGAGGAACACATTTGAACCTTAAGCTAGTCAATATGCAAATTATATCCTTTGTTTACTCTTTAGTCTATTAATTTTCTGAAATTAATTAACAAGGGGTAGACTGATAAAGAGAACTTTTTCTATTCTTTAAATATTACATTTTTAATCCAAAAAAAGGAAAAGTTTTTGAACCAAATGTCTAATTTTTGATTATGATGTAGAAAAATATTTTATTATTATGTAATTATTATTCATATTAAAGAAAATGTTTTTTATTAATATTATTTTATAGAAATTATGATTAAAGTCACTTAAGCAAAACAATTTAGCAGTTTCAATACATACTAAAGAATCAACCTAAGGAATTACCAATTGAAAGAAAGGGAACTTTACCTCTCTTTAATGCTAATCCAATCGATTATGAATTACTAGATTATTGGTTCTAGATGATCCTAGGATTGATTACTCTCTCTCTTAGTTATAACCATTAAGCCTAAATTATAAACCCTAATCAGATTATGGAAGTTGCAATTTCTCAATAACAACCTATCTAAAACCCTAATTAGATTTGAAGTTGTCCAATAAATTATCAAAAACCAATGCAAGATCTCCATTCGCACAATTTACCGATTTGATTTAATTCTTGTTCTATTAAATCTCCTAACTCTCATTAGCCCAATTTAATTATTTTTCCTTCGATTCATCCTTTCAGTTGATTATCAAATTATGCATGTCTAGAATTAAATCACAATAAATCCAATTAACACAAAGAATCAAATTTCATTAAAAGAAAGATAAAACCTTGAAGGTGAGTTTAGAACATCATCAACATCCAAAAATC
The DNA here is from genome assembly GCA_027563915.1 of Erythroxylum rotundifolium. Taxonomy (NCBI): domain Eukaryota; kingdom Viridiplantae; phylum Streptophyta; class Magnoliopsida; order Malpighiales; family Erythroxylaceae; genus Erythroxylum; species Erythroxylum rotundifolium. The sequence continues at coordinate 10,247,027 of JAOSBO010000007.1, forward strand.
CTATCATCAATTGTTATTCATATTTTATATAATAATAAAACTGAAAATAGCAGGAAATACGAAATTGAATAGACAATGGGAGGTAATGACATCAGAAAACTCCTGATTCGGGAAGTACGTCAAGTTGGCTTCTTCTCCTCTTCTCTCTTCCCTATTCTTTTTCTCTATCTCCCGATAATTCTCTCTAGGGTTTCTCTAAAAGTGACTGATGCAAAAGGCTCCTCCTACCTCTTTGTCTTATTCTTTAAATAGCTTTTGTGTTTTGAGTAGCACTAGAGTTTTTTGGGGTCCAAAAGGTTTGACAAATCCCTCGAAACTTGACATTTTTTAGTGTCTTCATGTTTGCCTGACGCAGGCCATGATTATGGGCCACATCTGAGCCTTCTTTCACTATCGTGGCCTATTAGTCACTACCGTGGGCCATTGTTTAAGCTTATATGTCTTCTGAAACTCCTCCAATCTTCGATACTAACCCATAAAATACTTAAAACATAAATAATTAACAAACTAACACAATTCTGACCTAAATACATACTAAATGATCGAATTAACGGCTAAACATATATTAAACCATTCCCTAAACAACGATGCAATTTACACCTTATTTTATCCATCTTTTATAATCTATAGTTAAAGAGTAAATCCCTCCCTAGTAAGTTAATCATCTGACTAATGGGGAAAATATTATTCCATCCTAAAAAGGCACCAAGCTTAAATGTTAACTTTTTCTTCTTTTAAAAACCTTAGGTATAAGTCAGAACTTTGGTAATAGAGGTTGTGCTCAAATTCCTTAATATGGGTAAAATGCTTAAAGAAGTTAATGAAACCTTCCTTTTCCTTATCCCTTGGGTAAGTAACCCTACATCCTTTAAGGATTTTAGACCGATAGCCTATTATAACACTCTTTATAAATTCATATCTAAGCTACTAGCAAACATCATAAGAGAAATGTTTTCCGAATACAATGATGTTACTATGTTGCATTCATAAAGGATAGGTGATAGTTGTTCAATAGTCTATGTTTTTGTAAGTATTTGGCATGTGTTTCTTGCATAATCTTTTATGGTTGTTAGATTTTATGATTCATTTTGTATATTTTCATTTAGTTTGATCTTCATTGTTGTTCTTTTGTGTTTGGTGTTAATTTAAGGTAAGAATTGATTATTTCTATGTAGGATAGAATATGGAGCAACTTGGAGATTGAGCTAAAGATCAAAGAGGAGAAGAGAAGAGGGAAATTTTTTTTCCAAATTCCCATGATCGTGGGAATCATGTCATTTCCCACGATCGTGAGAACTTTAATCTGAGACATTATACGGGGTTAAATTAAATTTTAGGGTTTTGGGACCAAAAAAGAGAATTAAGACTCCATAGCTGAGAAAGATGAAAAACCTCTATAGAGAGAGCCTCCTTGAGTGAAGAATACAAGGTTTGAGCCTTGAGGAAGGTGAAGATTCAAGGATTATCATCAAGATTGGGGAAAATAGCACATCAACACCAAAATTTCCAGATTTTGACAAAGAAGAGAAGGAGTTTCTTTATTCAATTTTCTATCAATTTTACTTCTTCTATTCTTTGTAAAATGTATTATTTGAATGTTTATGATGTTATGGAGACCATGATTTGATGATTTAGTTTTAGGGATAAATTTGGACCTATTTTGTTAAAACTCCTATTTTATTGAATTGAATGAAATTGTCTTTGATGATTGTTTATTATTTTTATATCTTCCAATAAATCAAGAGAGTGAGTAAGATTATTTGTGTAGGATTATAAATAGAGATTTGGCAACCCATAGAAGTACAATGATCACATTAATTTATTTGTTAGAAGAGAGATCTCGGCTAGGTCAATTGATCACCTATAGGATAGTTTAATAACTAGTTAAATTGGTAGAGTGATTGGGTAGGTTGAGAGATCATCTAATTGATTTCATTTACTTTGATTAGGGACAATTAATTTCACCTTGAGAGAGGGTAGTTAATACATTTAGAAATCGTAGGTGGACATAATTTTATTAATAAAATAGGAGGGAGACAAAATAGGGAGAAAGTAATCTCTACTCTTTAAATTCTTGATTCCAATTTTCTGCATCTTGGTTTTATCTATTGTTTAATATTAGTTCCATTAAAAAATTTTCTTTCTGAAATAAAGTTTGACATAAATTAAGTAATGTCTAGGCATCAATCCCTGTGGGATTGATATCTGTTTTTTAACTACATTACGACCTATACACTTGCAGTTTTTGAGCATAAAATGAGTAAATTGTTTTGCATAAATTACACTCAATCAATAGGTCTATTGGGTATAACATTTTAATAGATCAAGAACTCCTTAAATGCTATAACAGTAAGCATTTAAAAAAGGATTGTATCCTTAAGATATATTTTTAGCAGTCTTTTGACACTATTTATTGTAAATTTATTTTAAACACACCACAACATTTTGGTTTTCTTAAGTTTTTTGTTATATAGATAGATCAGTGCATCTAACCTATCTCATACAATGTTCTTGATAATAGGGAACCCTCTATTCTTGTTGAAGGAGCTGAAGAATAAAACAAGGAGAACCTTTATCACTTTATGTCTTGAATTACATTATAGAGGTGCTCACAAGGAACTTAAGGCTAACTTCCACTAGTTAAAGCAATAATTTAATGTTTCATTCCAACTGTAAGAAACTGAAACCATGCAAATTTTTTCTTTTTTATTGATGAACTTATCTTGTTCTCAAAATCAGAAGATAAATCCTTGTATACCCTAATTATTGACAAAAACATTTTTTAGGAAATCTCAAGTCTCTCAATGGAAAAGGGAATTGAATTGCTCATATCTTTAAATGCCTCTAAACTTGCAGCTTTCACATATCTTAGGATTCCAATCTCTATATGAGATCTACATATAAAGATTTACTTCCAATAATCTATAGAATTTGAAAGAGCTTATCAACTTAGTGCAATAATTTTTTTTAATTAGCTGTTAAAATCTAACTTATCAATTTTGTTCTAAACAACTTGCATATATACAGGTCTTCCCATCTAACATTACCTATTGGGATCACTACATTCATTAAGAAACTTATAAGAAATTTTCTCTATTTTGGCGTTCACAATAAGCAGGATTTTACAAAAATAAAAAATGGAAGGAACTTACAACTACTAAAAAAATGAGGATAAGCAACTATTCCCATTTGCATAACTACGAAAACAATGATGTCATGATATTATGGTAGCTCTTGGTGTAGAAGCAATTATTATAGATCAAATGGGTGCATAAATACTATTGAGCAATTTTTATATCTAATAAAACTCTTAATACCCATAAGTATACATATTGTCTCTTGTAGTATCAAAACATATTGTTCCCACAAGACAGTAACAAAAAATTGATATTTTATAAAAGCAAATAAAAATTAAAACAAATAATAAGAAAGGCAAATACGTAAATAAGAAGTGAATTGCCAATTAATTTAGGGTTTTCGTTAAGGATGAATGCTTAGGACTTATTTGTTTCCTTAACTATTATTAATCCAATTATGTGTTGATCCTAGATCTCTCAAGGCCTAGTCTATTAAACCTAATTGAATTTTAAAATTCTAGATTAGCAATCCCTCGATCCACAAAACTTTCCCTAACATTTTCAATTATATATGAAGTTATCTATTGGATAATTAATTTCTCACACAAGATCTCTCTTTGAATGGTATTAATTTGATAACTGCAAGACTATTAAACCGCATCTCTTGTTGCACAATCTAATATGTTACTTTTGAATCACTCTCTCTATTTGTTAGCAAGTATAGAAATGCGCAATTATCCCAAGCTCCAAAATATGTATTGAATACATAATAATCAAAGTCATTGCCATGAAATTTAGAAACTATTGAACATGTTAAACATTTTGGAATTTAGATTACATATCAAGATTTATGAAATAACTAAAGGAAAAAAGAAATACTTTGTTTAGGTCTCGATCTGGAAATCTGGAATTCCTAGATGTTCTTCTTGATCTCTCCACTTTTGATCCACTTTGTTATGTTGGCTGTTGCATTTTTTGTGAGTTTCCAAGTTCGTAAATGGTGTATTAAGGTCTTGAGGGTGTTACTAGGGTTTTCTGACTCTAATCGATTCCAAAAATGCCCCAAAACTGTAAAACAAATGAAAAAACTCGTGCTTGGGAAGTGTTTGTCACAATCATGACTCTCTCAATCACGATTGTGACCTTGCCCATGTAGCACCATGCACATCCATCATCCTTTTCCCTCAATTATTTGATTTCCAATATTAACAAACAAAACAAACACCTCAATAAAAGTAAAATTAAGACTGAAACTATGTTTTAAAACATATAAATACTTAGAATATAAAGAAACACTCATATTAACATAATTCTATGCCTAGATATATGATAATCATCTAATAAACACTTAAAAACATACTAAAACACTAATCCAAACATAGTATAAACTATGCCTATCGACATCCCCACAGTTAAAATTTTATTTGTCCTCAAGAAAAAACAAAAACACAAACTCAAACAAAACAAAACATAAAGACGTAAGAATACATTTATACATTATGCAATAATGAAACAATGGCATCAAACTTTATGGAATCAATTTAATTGCAAACATCAATTATTCAAATTGTACCAACATACTAACATATGCATTTCATAGTTTAGCATTTTGAATTGAATATACATATTAATCAAAATATTAACATCCTATTCATTCACCCTATAGTATTTATACATATACATTTACAATTGGTAATCAATAGAAAATAAAGCTATCATTAAGTATCCCTTCATGAAAACTTTTGTTATTTTCAAAGATCAGTAGGTTTTATTTATCGAAACACAATTTTTTATTTTCTTTAATGTTAACCTAGTCTCTTGACATGAATGAATATCTGGTCTTGAATGCCCATTTAGCTATATCTCATTCTCAACTGATTACTAGCTTTATTCTTAACCTAATATTTGTTTCAAAAGGGCTAGCATAATAGTTATTTATTTAACAAACATTTTTGTTTTATTTTATCACATATCCTACTTCATTTCGTTTTAGTCAATTAATCTCATGAATGGTTACTAATGATGCTAACTCATTCAATTGGCTTATAATTACAAATCTATACAATAAATTTCCTAAAGTGAAAAAAATAAATGTTATTTCCTAATTAATTTACATATTTAACCAAAGATACTTAAAAGATAATGTTTCATATGTCAATATGCTTTTACAAATTAAATGACCATGTTAAAAGCTAAGATAATTGCATCAAATCATTTCCATTGACAAAAAGCAACACTTATTAAAACAATGTCAACCTAATTAAAAACCAACACAATATGATATGCAAAATTCACGCATATGACATGCCAATGTACAATCCTCCCCATACTTGAACAACACATTACCCTCAATGTGAGGAAAAAACAATAACATAATGGAAATAAAGATTAAAAGAAATAAAAAAAAGAAAGGTTAAGAGAACAAAGCAACTTATGGAGATCGAGGTGATAACATTATTGGTAAAGGAATTTAAACACCTTGAGGAGCGAAGGACTTATAAATCTTTTTTTTAACTAAATTTTCCGTTACTATAGACTAAGCTAAAAATAACATTACAATGATTTTTATGTTATTATTTTATGTTATTAGTGTTGGAGTTATGTAAATATAGTGCTCTAGAAAGCAAGTGTATTTACATATAACTTAATTTTCTTCTAGTTACTTTTGCAACGAAAAATATTTATTATTAATAAAACAAAAGAGTTTGGTTTTATTGTACAAGCATTATATATATCTAATCATAAGGTACCAGGATTCTTTTGTAAGTAATATACAAATACATGGAGACGTATGGGAAACATGGATATTTTTATAATCTAAATTAGTTGATTCACAGTTGAATAATCAATTTGGTCACTTGATTATGGTTTAGATTGTAGTGTTGCAATTTATCTCTATGTAAATAAAAGATTTTACTTTAAGGGAATGATGAGTTTCATATCATGATGGTAGTTAACTATCGATAATAGCACTATTAAATGAATCTAGAATCAAGTATGTTTTAAAGAATAAAGTGGGTCGTTACTTTAATCTTAGAACATAGATCTTAATATTCTATTATTTGATGAGTGGTGAACTCATATGTGTTTCAGTATAATTCTTGAGATGGTCGGAATGGATTTGTACAGAATATCAATCCAGTGTCGGCATGTTGGAATTATTAATTAAAACATGTATTAGGGAACATTCACTCAAATAAAGAGTTTATAGGGATATCATCACTTTTAGATGTTTTTATGGAGTTTGGTGATTAAACTGGTGCTAGTAGTTTGATAGACTAGCTACCCATCAAGTCTTAGCACCTAGATGAGATCTTGTGTGTTAATCAACATATAGAGTAAAACGGGAGATCTAGAAGGAAAAACAAACATAAGGGTAAAATGGTAATTTTACCCTTTATTGATTGGATGGCTATAATATGGTTCATAATAAAGTTTGCAATTGGACATCGTATTTGAAACATGTGTTCTCATAATCCTTAGTAATTCAAGAGTTCAACCAATTGTCTTTAGTGGAATGACATTTTATTAATAAGCTATAATTAATTTTAATAAGATTAAAATAATTCCAGGTTTATTGTAGCTTGAATTATAAAAATACAATTAGATTCCCCATTTGGCTTCTAAGAAGGTTATCAAGAAAAATAACAAATATAAATAGAGGCTTTAAAACCCATAATTGAATCTTGGGCTTACTTTATTTAGAAGCCCAAATGAACATTTAATATTGGGCTTGACTTTGGTTTGATTTGATTAATTAGATTAATTAAATTAAAACAAAGTTTTTAAAGAAAGGAGGACATATTTCAGTTTTTTATTCCTAAATGTGCAGCTGCACATCTAACATTCAATTGCTAAATTAAAGATGGTTTTTATCATTCTTTACCATCATTAAATGGAGTAATGATTTATTATTAAATGGTTTAATGGTTGTCTTTTAATGATGACATGTAAAACAATCTTTTAGCATTCATTTCATTAAAGAAAGGAAAAGGTGCATTTGATGTATTTTTTCTTCCTTTTTTCATCCATAATTGAAAATGGGAAGGTCTTATTTAGGTTATTGACCTTTTCATATAGCCATCTTAATTAAATGAGAAGAGTCTCATTTATTGGCTTCTTTATGATTGATTAAAGAATGAAGTGATGTTATCTGAAATTGACAAGGAGAGGAAGAAGTGTTCTTGTATTTTGTTTTTTGACTCACTATCTCATCTCATGTATGTATAGTCAAAACTCGAACGAGAAAAGTTTCATTTTTTGGCTTCTGTCTTCTAAAAAAAATCTCCTAAAAAATATTTCTTCTCCTTTCCCACCAAAGGATCTTGTTAACCAAGTTGTCCAAGAAGAAAAAGTGGTAGGTCGGATTGGCAGGGATATAACAACAAAAAGAGGATACATTGATAAAGGAAAGGATACAAAAGCAAGGACTCAAAGTTGTAACAAGGAGTTGGTATGTTTCAACCACCTTGTTCTTATGTAAATTATTTTCCTTATATCGTATTATATGTTGCTGAATCATTTTGATTTGTTATGTTATTTCTTGTTGGGCCCCCAATTTTTTATTTATTTTATTAAGCATGATTTGAATAAATTTTGTGGTCTTGCTAGGTAAATCATTTTATTTGGAGTTTAATTATTATGTCAAGTTTGGGAGGATTTATTTCATGGATTGATGGAATTAAAGTATTAATGTTGTAAGGTGATATAAGGGCATTTTTGGAAGACCACTTAAGTTTAAATAGACATTAGGTATAAATGGAAGGGCAAATTGGAAATTTCACACTCATTAAAGGTATAAAAGGGGAAGAATTAATTGTAGTCTTGTATGTGAGGGAAAGAAGAGAGAAAGAGAGAAGTGGAGAAAAGAAGAAGAACAAGCTAGGGTTGGAGAATCTTGAAGAATTCGAAGACTTTGAGGCTAAAACAAGTATGAGTAGTAACCCTTCTTGATTGTTAGATGAAGCATATTTAGGGTTGGTTAGAAGTGAAAATAAAGTGGATATGTGTAGGAAGTTGTTGATGAATGGTTTATGTAAATGTTTGTGACTGGTTGATGATCAAAAGTAGATTTTGAATTGTTGTGAATGATATTGGGTTGGAATGAGGTTGGAAATGAAGTAGAAGAGATGAGTTAGTGTTAAGATGGGTTATATGTGAAAGGGGGGAAGTAAGAAGATGAAAAATGTCCTAAAACACGTTCTTGGTTTAGGTTTTTGGTTAATTTCACAGTGGCGAACTTCTGGGTTTTGCCGCGGCATCACAAAACATGTTCTCAGAGTTAGTTTCTGGACAATTTTGCCGCGGGGAACTCAACTTTCAAGAATAGAACATGCTTTGGTATTTTAAGTATAACTTTTTGTGTAGTTATCCAAATGAGATTATTTTTGATTTGATGTAAACTAGAGACATAGGGTTACAATTTGTATGATAAAATGGATTTCTAATTCAGTCTCTAAGGATTTCAATATTTTGATGGACTTTGAACATAGAATGTTGTTTTAGTATAAGAACAACTTGAAGATTTCTGTGGAATAAGTTTTTGAGTACTGAACCAAATTGAATGATTTTAGTGTCATTAGAAACTTAAGACAATGGAGAATATTGTTCTAGAAGAATTAGTTATCAAATTTTTTCATTTACTTGATCAAAATGATCATGGAAAATTGACCCGAAGGTTTGCACTTATGGAACGGTTTTGGTTCGTAAAGCTTAGCAAATGCAGGGGTTTAAGTGCACTAGAATCATTTTAGTGAATGTATTTTCTTAGGGTTCTCAAATTACAATTCCTATTGAAATTGGGATTTTGTCATTGTTAAAGGAAATCAAGAAGGTGACCAAGAGAGGCAAGAGGACCAACAGGAAGGACATCCTTAAGCCACTTTTATAAGCAAGGATTTCAAGGTGGGTTTCACTTTTATAATTAAGTAATAAGCCCCTAACGTTTCTTCCAAACTGAAAAATTTTAAAAATATTTTCAATTGTTTTACAAATGTGTCGTTAAGGCTTCTTGAATGCTTTGATAATGTGCCACATGTTTGTATATGAATTGTGTTATTGCTTTATGAAATAAATGATGGAAATGATTTTTGAAAGGATATTGATTTTTGAAATGATATTATGGTTATGAATCAAGTTTTGGAAAAATGTTATTGAGGCAATATGTTTACAAGTTGTGAAACGCATAATTATGTGGGTTTGTGGTGGTCCCCTAAGTTAAGTCAAGTGCACTTTGACAAAAGACTTCTCTCGCATGGCCGTTAGTGGCATGGAGCTCCCATAAGTTCATGGCTACATAAGACCATTAAGTGGGATTACGATAGTACATTCTGTTCATGGCTACACAAGACCCATATGGGAAATGTCTAGTACGTTTTGTTTTGGATCCAAACCATTTTGATGTGCTTATGCGTGTTGACAAGCTTATTGAATGCATGATTTGAACTGTTTATGAAGTGTTTGATGATTTGAGAATTGAGAAATATGTGCTTATGATTCAATACAAATTATTTCAATGGTTTTGCTTAATATTGGTTATAAAATTGTTACCCACAAGCTTTAAGCTCACCCCTCTCAATTCCGTACCATCTTCAGGTGAGGTGTTGGCCCCCAAAATATTTTTTTCGAATTAAGCATGAAAGTTATGGAATAAGCATGGAAATTGAATTTTTGCCTTAGCATGAATTATAAGGTTATGATAGAATTATTATTAGATTTAATTATTTATTTCAATGTTGATTTTATTTCACTAGTTAGTGAAATTAATGTCTTAGGAAGGAATAAGGGCAATTTTGGCATGCCACTTAAGGTTAAAAGGCAAGAAGTATTAAAGGAAGGGCAAATATGACTT
>JAOSBO010000007.1:10265460-10276843 GCA_027563915.1 Erythroxylum rotundifolium
ATATTTTAAGGCCTGAATTGTCTAGGATTAGATAGAAACTGCCAAGTAGCTCTTTGATTTATTGAGTTGTACCGTACGTACACTTTGATTGTTAGTTTTAATTATTCCTTAATTTTCGGAAAAAGAAAAAAAATGTCACGACACGTGAGGGTCGATAGGCGGAAATTCGTCATTCATGCACAGATCGTTGTTGTAGATATGGAATCAGTGGATATAGTATCAAAATTATACTTATTATTGGGGTCAAAGATGGGAAGCGAATCATCTTCTTTGCCTTTGTCGCCAAGGCAACCCATTGTTGGAGTATTATTGGAAATGAAGACCAAACTGCCCTGGATTTGCTACGCACCACAAATGCCTATGTCTTAAGTCTTTCTCACGTGTTGGCTTACTTTATTCTATACTTTATTATAAATTTATATCTGCCATAGTTTTTGAGTTTTTCCTCTCTTTTATTTTCCTTATAACTTTATAGGAAACATGTTCATTTTTAATGGTTTGAAACATTATAGGAAGCATGTTTATTTTTAGAATAATAAGAAATATTGAAAGCATTCATCTGATGTTATCTGTTTGGAAAATATATATTTTTAATCTTTTCAATCATATTTTTAATGTAAGATGCACATCGGTTAATACAAACATAAATTATGATTTAAATTTAAAAGTTTATAATTAATTGACTTTTTTAATGGTTTGAAACATTTAAGTTTAAATTAAATTTATTCTATGTTTGAGTAGTTATTAATGGAATGGAATGGAATGTAATGTAATATTATTTTATCGTTTGAGATGGGGGTTTACAATAGAATGAAATGAAATATGATGGGAATGGGAGGGTTTCACGTTACATCCCATTCCATCTTAAACAATTAAAATAAATTATTTCCAATTTTCGGGATTTAGGATGGTATGTAAAATGATAAATAATATTTTACTATATTACATCTTGGATCCTTCTTCTGAACAACATTTCGCTATGTTAGATTATGAACTCTTTCATCCATCCTGAATAACAATTTTCTAATATTACATCCATTTATATTCCATTTCATTATAAACTATTCTACTCCATTTCATTTCATAAAAAACCTTACGTCCAGCCAAACATAGCCTTAGTATAAAAAGATTATAATCTAATTTCATCCTTTTATTAGGTCTTTTTTTTTGAAAGATCCTTTTATTAGGTCTTTAAAAATAAGTACAACAAAAATTTAATTTGTTGTATCCAAGAATTAATAGACACTATGGCATTTCAAATTTTTGCATATCCAAGAATTAATAGACACTATGGCATACTTTAAAATTCCTAACTCCAATATTTATGTTCTTTTAATGAATTGTAGAAAGTGAGAGCTTTGAGCAATTGGTAGAGTTGCTATTTTGTAACCAAAAGGTTCACAGATTCGGGTCATAAATATGTTCTTTTTCTTTTTGTAAAATGTAAAAGAAAGACTGCGTATAATTGATATTGAGATGACGTTTTTTATCACAACAAATTATCCTAATTTTGCTTCTACAAAGACCATTAAATCAAAACATGTATTGGTTTATGCCTAATCTCCCGAACTTGATAGGCTACTAAGTTTTTCTTTTAACTTGCTTTTCGATTGTTTTGTTCCAATATTTCATTACATAAAAACAATATAATTAATATCTCTTTTTGATCCAAAGGATTTTGTTTGCTCTTCATTCTAAAGCACTTGCATTGTTGGAAAGGTTACGTGATCTATAGTAAGAGATGTCAGAAAGTATGGAAGGTTAAGTAACTAAAAAAATACCTTTGTTAAAGTTCAATTTTAATCTATCATATGCTTTCTAAGATCTAATTTAAAAGCAATCAAGGCTTTTCTATGTTTCTTCCTTGTCATTGACCATTTTTGACATAATTATCATATCAATTTTAATTTGGAATTGGTTCAAATTAATGGTTTTGTTGGTTTGAAAATAACTTTAATAATAGTTTTACAAGAGATATTGTATGGATTAATAGGTCCCAATTGAGTTACAGTTGTTATTTTCGTACTTTTGGAAGTAGTATTATTTGATAAATTAGGACTTAAAATAAATATTTAAAAAACATTAGCATTCATTGTTAAATATTTCAATGTTTAGATTTAAATTAAATTCTTATGAAAGTGTTAAGGTTTAAATTGACCATTTTGCCTAATATAAGAACTCTACATTTTTTAAACCATAATAACTCCTCTTGCTTATTAGCATCTTAATATTCTTATTTTAAGGAGCATTCTATTCCAACAAATGGTAGCCTCATTTTCGTTTTGTTTCTCTTTTAATTCCTTATGGCCTTTCCCTCATCATTTTTTCCTAACATGTATAACTTCTTAAAAACTTCTGTATTAGAATCAATAACTATTTCAGTGAAATTATGTACTATTTATCCTTAAGGCTTCCTATTATCCTAATTATTAAAAACATGATCCTCTAACTTTTGATGCATTATCCACTTACTAGATAGTTTTCTACCATATAATTCAAACAATATAGGAGTATGATATAAGTGACTTTAAATGAGAAAATAAAGTTTATGGTTAGATAAGTTTCCATTCACTATAGAATAATACACGATCTAGTTAAATTCTCTCCATTAACTCTTGATCCTCTAAACCAAGTAAACTTTGGTCTTAAAGTTTCATGTCTAGTAAGCATAATTGAGAAATCTAACTTTAAAATTAAGGTCACTTTCTTAACACATTGTTTGATCTTTCTCTTTTCTCATTCCACAAAGACTATGTGTTCAATCACCATTAACACCAAACCATATTCCCGTTAATAACTTAACTCTTTTTTCTTCTTTCGCTGGCAAAGTCATGATTAGGTAGCCAATTGAAATCATTTGTACATTGAAATTGTAACTACTCCATTATACTCAAATACCTTTACTCTTTCCTTTTGGGGTTGATTCAAATCATATGCACATCCAAATCATAACTACTAGCTAGCAAAGTCATACTTTGGGGCTAGTCCCTCACTTATCATTTTATGAACTTGCTTTTCCTATCCACTGAGATTGAATACATATAAAAGTGATTGGAGATTTCCTATAACAAAAAAGAAAAAACACGTAACTTAGTTTTAGCCTATAAGCATTATTAGGTGGGTATGATGCTTACCTTCCTTCAAGAGCAGGGTTCCTTTATAATACTAAAGGTGTTAAGTATGGGGAGCAAGGAGGTCCACACACACAACTTGACCTTGTATTATAAGGAGAGAGATAAAAGCATGGTATTTGGTGGTTCATCCAGGCCAAGGTCCTTTCCTAGAACTTGGACATGGTTACATAGTTAGTATTATCATAATTAATGGTTTTTCAGATCCCAATTGAATAGCAGGAAATAGATATCATCTTGAGAAAGTGTCTGGCTTTTTATGGAGCACACTATCTTCAGTCTTACACACCATTTCTTAGTTTATAGGAAAGGCTATAAACTTTGCTTTAGATTAATAAGTTTGATATTTTTCTAGGGTTTCATAAATTATTGTATAACGTTTTAACCATTTGTAGACTTTTTTGGGGCTAGAGTGCTTGAGAAATGGGAAGGTCTCACGATCCTATCCCTTGATTGGTGTTGATTTGTTAAATGTTCTTATATAAACCTAGGGAAGTTCCTTGAGAATGAAGCTCTTCTTACTCAATCATTTGAGGCAAACTTCTGATTTGTGACCTTTATGATACACCTTAAAAGCTTAGTTTGTAGTCTTCTCCATTCTGCTTCCTACACTGTACAAAAAGGTACACCCACCATGTCTTAAACTTCTAATGATTCTAGTAATTGCACTAATACCTTACACTTGTCATCTATGACTAGGTATAAGGAGTATTTGATATATGTAGTATGCTTAAAAGTGTAAGGGATTAGCTTATAGACCTAGTGCCATTGTCTCGATGTATACTCTTTTGAGGGAAGTAAGAATGGAAGAAGTTTTAGGCCTGCATATTTTCAGAATCTCAACTACAACCTCGTTAAAGCTTCATAACAATGAAACATTTGAATAAATGAATAAGCCTTTTCTTAAACAAAAGAGTGATGGGCAAAGGAAAATATATAAAAATTTGTATCCAAGTGGATCTGACTAAAACTTAACAATTTGATACAAGTTTTAGTTGAAATGTGAGGGTTATAAAATTTAACAGTGAAGGTATTCACCTAATATTCTTCAAATGCGGTTATAATGGGAACCTAAAGGTTTAAAATTGTCATCCTCAAGAAAAGTGCAAGGAATATTATGATTATGTACAACTTACAATAGTGGGATGGGAGTTCATTTAGTTAAGAAAAAGTGGGAAAAAAACATTAAAACTTGTCACATATGTAATTTAGGTCAAACTATTGGGATTTTATGTTGAACTAATTAAATGCATTATATGTCAAAAGTTAGTCACTAAGTTTTTATCATGTTTCTTATAAGCATAGATTGAATGAATCATCCATTTCATCAAACAAACTACATAAATTAGGAAAAAATCTTTTAAATTTGAATCCTTTGATCAATCATATAAAAGTTAAATAAACTGAAATTTATGATAATTAGTGTTTTAAATGAAGTTATAGTAGGAGAAACTCTTATTTTAACAAAAAGTCACTTAAAATTTTGGGAGCAAGAAAAAGAAGGCAATAAGGGAGATTTCGGATGGGAGTAAACTGGATTCACCATGTAATTGACTGAATTACATATTGAAGAAAAGGATCAAAAGGAAACTTAGAGAATCTAGAACATAAGAAGAGTCATAGGTATGCTATAATAGAGTATAGTAGAATATTTCAATTAATGTTTATAGGGTTGTATAAACCTTTAATTTTTTGTTCTTAATGTTGTCTTGTAAGGAATTTTATTGTTTCCATCTTCCAAAACCATGAAATTATGGAAGATTTTTTAAAACCCTATATAATATCAACTATAAGTTAGTGTTCAGTTATTAATAAGATTGATGATTAGTTTTATAATTAATGATTATATATATGCATGTTATCTTAAATTTAGATATAGTTATATATATATAGAGAGGTAAGATAAGGATATCGTTTATGCATATAAAATTATATTAAATTGATGCCTTATATGTGATTGGTGCAAGATATGATCCTTGCGTTTTATTTTATAATCTAATTTAAAGCTCTTCAGAGGACGAGCTGGGTTGTGATCCTTGTATTTTGTTTTATAATCTAATTTAAAGCTCTTCGGAGGGTGAGTTTTATTGTGATTATGATAAGTAGTGAGATATTGTTGGTTAAGGCCTATTATTTGATTGTAGATTAAAAAGGTAGTAATTTATCAGTCATACTGAACTATCTAGTGCCAAATCTCGACAAGAATAAGTATATTACCTAGGATGAATTATATAATTCCTATTTAAGCTAGGTAATGGCCATTGTGTATATGTTTTTGGTATTTTGGTTACTGTATCTAGTTGTAGTTTTGTATAGTATAGTAATTTGTATACGTTCATAAAACATTATTATTAATAATAAAATCTTAGATATTGTGAGATTTCATATGAGCACAATATGGTATAGCTTATTTCTTGTATAGTTGTCAGAGAGAGGTTTTATATTAATTTTATTGTTCTTTTTTTTAATGTATTGTTATAGTTTATGTCTCAGGTAAGGATATCAATGAGGACTATATACTTAAATATATATATATATATATAAAGTGGAAAAGTAGAAAAGTCTTGTAGTTAGTTTGAGATTATTTTCTATTTATTTATTTAAGATTATTATATAGTTTTAGTACTTTTCCTAAAAGGATCAATATTTTTGTGTTCTACTTAGCATTATCTAAACGTGTCACTCGTAAGTATACGAGGTTGCTATAGTATACGACGGACGTATCAAGGTCTTCTCACAAGGAAGTCAATGTAATAACTTGATTAAAAGCAAGAAATTAAATAATCAAATTTAAGAAGGTATAGAGGTTTTGAAACTACGAAATTAAAAAAAAGAATGAATTGCAGGGATTGATGTAAACCTTTCAAAGATAACTTAGGGTTTACACTTTGACCTAATTTTAAGCCTAAATTCTTAAACTTCCATTAATATAATTTGAAGCTTTATTCTCTCTTCAATCAAATTAGCAACTATCAATTTAATAGTTCTCACATTCATAAACTAACAATTACTAACCATTCGAAGTTACAAATTAAGCAATCCTTAAAACTTGTATTTCTAATTCATTGTTAGGGTAATTGATGGTTTAGTTATAATATCAAGTTTCATCTTATGATTCTTCATTCAATATCTTAAGACTAACAAGTGGCCAATCTATTAACCTAGCATTCAACACAACACAATCAATCCAAGAAAGGTATATAATAATGGGAATTATTGAATCAACATATTCAATTAAATCTAGATGCAAAACCTAGGTAAGAATAATTTAGCTCATCATCAAAGTAAAAGTGATAATCATATTAATTGAATCAAAACTAGTAAATTCCATTATTTCAGGAAGAAATGAAACAAGAAAAATCTACAATCCCATAAGAATAGAGAACAAAATAACGCTTGAATGATGTCTGAGAGTGAAACTCTCATTTGCTTTCTCCAGCTCTCAATCAATGTTACGTTGATAACAAAACTCCATTCATTCTCCCTCTGCAACCCTCTTTCCATCTTGATATTTCTCTCTTCTTTTTAACCTTTATTTATTTCTCTTGAGGTCATGATCTCTTCACATAAGTTGTAGTTCTACCTCCTAACTTTCCAACAAATCCTCTTTTTCTTAACACAAAGCACTATAAGTAAAGGTATGGATCAAAAATTAAGGAAAGGTTAGACTAAGTTGGGACAGATTTTGTATCTCATTCTTAGCCTTTCTAGCCCCTCAAAACAACACTTTTAGGCCTCTGCTTTTATATAGGCAAGATGTTGGCTTGAATTTGAGCCTTTGAATCACCTTATTTAGATCTTATAAGCTTCAGATATTTCCATGTAAAGCTCCAGTGGTTAGGATGCCAATTTTGTTAAAATAAGTTTTACTTTGAACGAACGATTGTTAGTCCAAAAGACTTCGAGCAACTACATATTTGGTTCCTTAAAATCTTGAGATATCCTCTAAATATTCTCTTACCTTTTTAAAGTCTTCTCCTCGAGTCCTTAAAGCTTAACATTAACACAAACACCTAAGAACAATCTTTTAGAATTTAGTAAATATGGTTATTGTTATGAGTAAATGTTAATTTCCTTAAATTTTTTAAAGAAATTTGCAAAAGGAGAAAAATCTTAAAACATAATAGTAGGTAAAAATAACTTTATTAGATCTTTAAGAAATCCTTGATGCAAAATTAGTGGATTAACTAGAGGAAGGTATGCTGGAAATGATGACAGTAAAGGGATACTCTATGAGCTCATTATTAAGCTCTTAAAAGCTTAAAATAAAAGGGAATTGAAGATAAGTCAGTTCTGTAATCACTAAGGATCTTATAGGAATGCCTTGTTTAGATGAAGGTTATCAAATACAATTTTATTTCAATGCAAATTTGTTATCATTAGTGACCAAAATACTGTAGTTTAGTTCATCCTTGTACAATCCTATTTGTAACATTAACATATTCAAATTTTCCACAAAAAAAAATTTTGTGAGATTTTTTCCATTTCATAAGAACTTTTATATATTGGAATTTACATAATAAATATGGAAAGAAATGGAAAAGAAGCATATTATAACTCAAGCTCGTATTTAAGTACACATTTACTATAATTTTAATTATAACTTTAGCTATTGATGTTTAAGTATAATTGATTCCAGAGGAATCCAAAATTTATTAGAATTGTTTAAAAATCACTGAAGACAATGGAGTCAAATTTGACCTTTTATATGGTGAAAAATCTATCTCTAACATTTTGTTCGGTTGATTAAAATGGTTTAGCCTACGGAATCTATAAACTTTCTCAACCTTGTTAGCGTAGTTGATCCCCTATAATGAAACGTTAATGATATATTTTTATCATTTCTTATTATGATTAGGTTTGTCCTTTATATTTTAGGTCTTATAACACATGAAATCATAAAATCAATCATTCTTTTTTTATTTTTCATCTTAGCTTATAATAATTTTATAAATATTCATTTTTAGGCTAGATAGAGGTCTTGTTGAAAAAGGTTCACACTATAGAAATTTAGCTAACTTGTTGACGAAAACAGTAGCATAGAGAAGTAAAATTATTTCTTAGAATTGATTAATATTTTAAGTTGTTAGATGTAGTTGTAACTCAAACTATATAGTGTACAATTACCATGGTAGAGATTTTTTCATATGGCACATATACATAGGCATGCAATGATAAAATTGTAGGATAAAAATTGATAATTTTGAGAAGTCTTTATGTGAATACAATCATACACCAAGATGTTTTCTTCTTTAGAAATTAAAGTTGAAGACCCAAACTCTGTTACTAATGTATTAGTATGGAAAAGGATTTTTTTTGAATAGGGATAGAGGCATATTAGAGCCTATTTATATAAGTAGAGAAGTAGAATGATCTACTAGCATGTTGGTGTCTATCTCTATATGTAGGTAGATACGATAAGATCTATAGCCTAGGACACAAACACGTTAAAGCTCATATATAAGCTTTAAAAACAATTAGTGAGACAAGTTCATGGCAAACACTCTTATATTAAAACCCATTTTTAATGGATTTCAAACTAAGATTCATGTGTTAAGTTAGGATTGGTAAGAGACAAGTTACATAGAATTGTAACTTAAAAAGTTTACAATTAACTATATTGATGTAAATCACTACAAGAAAAATATACGATAGCAACAGAATATTATCGACAGAAGCTCAAAATTCGTTGGTGAATTTGTTGTTAAAAATTTCATTTTGCGACGAGCGAAATTTTCATCAGTAAAGCTGGAGGGAAAATATTCGCGCAAATTTATCGACGAAATATAATGACAGAAATTATACAACCGTCGATAAATCAAGTAGGAAGGCTTCCCATAATTAAATAGTGACGAAATTTTACCAATGGATACATTTCCATCGGTAAATTTTAAGCGACGTCGGTCATTTACCAATGGTATTTGCGTTTCGTCGTTAAATTAAAATTAATTTTTTTAAAAAATAGAAAATGACGTTGTTTGGTTTAATACCAAATGATGTTATTCCAATTTGGGGGTTAAAGGACCCTGGAGCCTTCCTTCTCCTTTTCTCCTTTGCTTCTTCGTTTTTTTGTCGTTGTGGTCCTCTCCTTGCCGCATCGTGCTTCTCCTAGCTGTGCGTCTCCTCTGCTTGCCGGGCCGTCGTCTCCTCTCCATGCTGCACCATTCTATCGTGCGTCTCCTCTCCTAATCACTGTGCATCTTCTCTCGTTGCCACTTTGTGCCGTTGTTGCCGTCTGCATCTCCCTCCTCACTGTTGCCGTCTATCGCCATCTGGGTTCTCCTCTCCATTGACTGTGTTAATTTAGGTATACATATAGTATATTTTTGTAATGAGCAGATTTAGGGTATGCAATATATAGTATATTTTGCCTGCTGAAAATCGGTTCCTTTATAGGCTAGGGATTATAATTTCTACAAAACCATGAGATTTTAGGGATTAGAATTTAGTGGAGGTATTTATGTTAACTTTATATTATGTAAATTGGTGCTAATGATACGATGTGTATAGTCGTGAATAACAAGTGTAAGAGTATAATTATACTTGTTTGAAATCCGCTTATAATATCCAAATCGCTATCATTCCATTTCAATAGTCATAATTAGTTTTTGTATAGCATATGAGGATTTGAAGCATTGAAATAATTTGATTTATGGCTATAGATATAACATTCTATTTATTTGTGCAGGAACTTGGTCATTGATTAAAAGTGCTCGTCGTCTAACCTTCATTTCTCGTTTTATTGGGTAGGTTCAAAACAACTGGTTATTCTAATTCAAAATGAAGGAGAAGAAACTTTAAAATTGGATCTTTCTGCTCCAATTCCTACTTAAAACACTTCATTTGAACTATCCTAGCACACAACTAAAAAGTTCCGGTTGCTTACTTTGTCATGTCGGTCTAATTTGCTTTTGCCTATCTTGAGGAACAAGATAACTTGTCGATACCCAATAAAATCTTATAAAGTTTTAATATGAGGAAGATCAAAATAGTTAAAATGAAGGTTGTTGATTGGATGAATATGTTGACTGGTTGAATGTATATGCAATATTTTCACACATTAATTCATGTATTTTTTGTGCTATATATGTATATATAAAGGATAATGTACAAATTACATGCTAGGGAATGGTTACTATGAGACTTAGTTTTATTCTTAGGCTAGGATTAATTATCATAGTAATATATGTATGCAATCAATCTTTTATAGATGTATTGTAAGTTCATAGTATATGATTCTCCAACACCCTAAAACCTTATACACCATTAACCACTATGATCTAAATTTATAATGTAATTGTTGCTAGATCAACAACCCAACAATTTATCAATGCATTTGTGTCTCTTTAGTTAATGTTCTTAAATTTCATTCCAATTAGTGGTGAAACATTTTCTAATTGGAAGATTCCTTGCTATGATGTATCTAGATTGGGAATTTGGCGTTGGTCCTACAAGAAGAAATAAGGAGGTGGGCCTTAAGATAAGATTTAGGGATTTGTGCATTTTTATTATATTAACACTAATTAATGAGTAGCTTCTTATCTTAGGTACATGCACTAAACACTAGGCAAGTGGAGCTTTTCTTTTTATTCTCCAAAATATCTGCATAAAAAAGAATCCCAACTTCATGACTAAATAAAGTTATTCAAAGTGAATAATCACATCTCCTCCTTTAATGTTAATAGGAAAAAGATAATTGAAATTTACATTTTCCACTATAGAACTTCTATCTATCTATATATAAAGATTTTGATATTGAAAAGGATTGAAGAACATATCTATGAACCATTAAAGAGAACAAAAGAGGAGTTATCCCACTTTTGGTTACTGCTCCAAACCTTCAACCACACTTAATTGGTTAGATTGATTGGTCTCCTTCATACCCTTTGGACCACAATGTAACGAAGCGTACACCACAGGAACATATGAAGTAGATTATTAGCTAGGAATCTTGAAGCTTATCAATCATGTTTTGGAAATGGAAGTTAATAGACAAAGAGAAAATGAAGCTTGATAAAAGTAGTCTTTTTTTTAAATGCTAAATTATCTTTTAGGTGCTAAATTGATAATGTTCATACATGATTGCAATCATATTAATATTTATGTTAGTGTAATTACCTTGCTTTTGGACATATATTTTGAGATGTACAATTGCAATATAACAGTTATATTAATGACTCGTAAAATCATAAATCATAGATAATCAAATTATTCCAACCTCAAAACATGATCTATGAGCCGTAAAAAGTACA
>JAOSBO010000007.1:10292805-10307207 GCA_027563915.1 Erythroxylum rotundifolium
CGTAAGTTAGGCATCAAATTGTTATTTAGCATAAGATAGCATCCTCAAATAGATGAACAAATTGAAGCGATAAAATTGAACTCTTGCAACGTTTCTTAGAACTATTATTAGTAATAAATTGAAGATTTAGGAGGTATTTTTACCTTTATTAAATTTACTTACGATATATATGATCATTGTGACAATAAACATACTCCTTTCAAATTGCTGTATGGGTTTAATCATATGAACCCACTAGACTTGTTTTCGTTACTTGAATGAAGGAAGAAAAGTCTAGTATGTGAAGAAGCATCAAAACCAAGTTCATAAAACTGCCTGTAAAAGAAGAATATCGTGTGTGATAAAAAAAGCAACAAAGAGAGGAAAGCTGGAAGGTTTCAGCTTCGAGATCTTTTATGGATTCACGTGCGCAAGGAGCATGTTCCTGACAAGACTAAAAAAAATCGTATGCTGAGATCTCGTGATCCATTCAAATACTTGACCAATGAGGCAATGCCAATGCTAAAGATTAATTTGTTGGAACGCTGTGGAGTTAGTGCGGTCTGTAATACACCCCTTCATGTTCCAAATGGTCATGACGATTTGATGGCAAATCCAATTCAAGGTGGGAGATGATGTGCATCATGCATGTTCAATCCCTTCAATTGTCTAGGTCAATTTGTAAGGTTTAGACCTATGGTTAGCTCTATATCAATATAGGTACGATCAATATAGAAAATATCGTTTAATTATCTTACAATTATAAACCTAATAATAATAATAATGTAAAGTATTTAAAATGTTATAATTTACATCATACAATAAAAAATAACTACATCAAAACTTCATATCGTAAGAACAATAGAGATCCATGACTTCAAAAGTATTACAATAGGAGTTTGTACTAAGGAACACAACCCACTAAGAACGAAATCTGAAATAAAAGCATTTATAGTTAAAAGTTTTATATTTATATTACATATACAGAATTTAACATATATATCATATACAAATGAAATTAAAATAAATGAGATGAAATGAAAAAGCCTAGAACCTCATTCAATCAAATATTTACTAGAATCGTATTAACTGCAATTTTTTTGGTACAAAATACTAAAAATTGAGAGGAGCCTCGTAATCACCATAATTCAAATTCATTTCACCAAAGGACATTTCAATAATTTCCCATCTAAGATTTTCTTCCCAATTGCTCTCATCAATCGAACTTGGTTCCTCAGAAATTCAATCCACTAAAAAATCAATATGGTCAAGGCAAATTGGATAATAAACTACTTGTTATATTAAAAGTCCTAGTAAATAAATAAAATTAAATTATTAGGAAAGTATAAGAAAGTATACTCAACTTAATGATGATAATAACATATGTTTCTTAAAGTTTTAAGTTATATCGAATAAAGACCAAATCGTTTAATCTTTTATGTTTCAATATACTCCTTTGTTTGGAATGGATCAATTCAAATGTGTTATATTTCCTTTCGTACCTTGTTATACTCATACATTGACTTACAATTCGAATTACATACCTTACAATTCTAAGACACTACTTCCAAATTGGTTCCACTTTTATAAAAAAAATAAAGTGATGATTAATTTCTCACAAGTAACAAAAGTGAAGAAATATATGCTTGGATTAATTTTGTCTCTTTGACAAATTATAATGGGCATCTCAGAATCACTAGAAGCATCCTTATAAATCTGTATTTGTGAGCTCGAAAGATTTTGCATCATCTCACATGCAATAATTATTGGTAACATTCTCTTATTAATTTCAGTTATCTTTGTAAAATTTGGTCCAAAATTGACATTAGTATTCAAAATGCCCCAGCTGTAAATAACAAAAAGTAAATTTGTTATTTCCATTTTTCATTGATGACTAGAGGATAAGGTGTATAGACATAGAAGGCATATTTTTCAGATTGGCCTTGATTTCTTGCTTCGTCATCTCTATGGTATTATAAAAATAATTCATTATCACATTCTGATGACTATTAGCCACACGAAGTATTCTCACCAAGGATTACAAAATCAGATAACAAATTGACATTAGGACTAAAATTTATGATCTTCAAGTATGATTATAAAAACCTTCATTCCAACATTAAATTTGGTATACTAAGATGCAACTCACTTATCAGTTGTAAACATTTATGCAAGCTCTTTCCTCATTAGAACAAAACAATTAAGTGATAAGAACTTAGTCACAAATCTTATAATAGCAAGATGACACAAATTCTTATCCTTTAGTGAAACATGTTTTCATCAAATTCAGGACCCAAGCACCATATAAATGAACATAGTCACTTTTCTTACTTTCTACGTAGTTTTAACAATGATAAGAAAGTATCTAGCATCTTATATATTTTCCAACATCAGGACAATATAATATATAGCTCAAGGAGTCTACTGTCAGTAATGAACAGTATAATATTTTCAAGCCTAGCTTCATTCACAACTTCATCAATTATCTGAAACAAAGTATCAGCATTTCTAACAAGGCCAAATGTATCAATAAACTTTAAAAACATTGTCCCTTTTAGTAGAATAAACAAACAAATTGATATTAGGCTCACATCTTCTAATTTTCCAACAACCACATAAGATTTAACACTCATAAGTTACCCAACTCATTATTCTTTTATAAAAATAACTTTTTTATTTCATAAACAAAGCTACTTAGAATAATATAGTTATAGTCATCAGTTGAGTGGATTTTATATCTTGGACCATAAAAGGCAATAACATCCACTATAGGTTGGTAATAATAAGATTAAGCAATATTGAATAATACACCTACATCATACCACTATCTAGTTATTGCCTTGTTCATATTATAAGCTACTTAGATTGTAAGGTATTACATATCGAAGGTTAAGATGTAGGAATTGTTCATAGTGTAAAAAAGTTAGATTCTTCTCTTCCTACATTAGTTGCAATATTACCTTCTTGTTCGGTCGGAATACCACCTTTAAAATTTCCAGTATCATCCTGACCACCAGAAAAAGAACTTCCACTACCAATTTTGTAGTTTAGTCTTTGCCTTTTATCTTTTCATACTAATAATCTTTAAGCAAAGTTTTCATTTTCTATTTCACGCCATTGTTAACTTTCTTACAAGGCTCCACATTACCTTTAATCCTAGCTAAATACTTCCTTAATCTGGTGATTCCTCCACCTTTCAAATGCTTATTACAATATAAACAAATGGTATGGCTCTTTATTATAATAAACCAATCTAACATAAGCCTAAATTAAATAAAAAAATCTTCCTGAAGAGGCTAAATTATCAAAAGTACTTAAAGTTTCCTCTATGTATATGTAAAATAAATAAAATATATGTCAAAATTAAATTAGTAAGTTTATATTAAAAAAAAAGGATTTGATATATAATATTATCATATAACTATAAGCATATCTAGATGGACTCTATCTTACGTCTTTCTTTATGATAATGGACGTTGCAAAAATGACTTTATAGTAAAAAATGAAAAGAAAAATTATCACTTAAATATTTACAATGTCACATTATGTTGGGTAATAAGTATACTCTTATAAATCAAAGCATATCTTAAAATTCACTTTAAAGGCATATAAAAAGAAAAAAGAAAAATTCACATGGATTATTTTCTACTATAAATTTACTTACCCATAAGATAGAATAATTAATATGCATATGTAAGTTTGATATCATGTTCGAAACATTCCTTTCCAAAGTTTAATTTTTTGTACTTGTAATGATTTTTTTTAATGACAACAATAAACAATATAAGAATGCAAACACTTTATTTTTAACTTAGTTTCATATATTAATGATTTAATTAAATATTAAAGATTATGATTAAATGATTAATCTGTTGGGATAGCCATGGATTCATGCATCACATGCATAATAAGGCAACAAAAGTGTCGAAATTTAAATTCCAAGCCCACGACATCCCCAAAAATCCAGAATCTTAGATGCATCCATACACATATTATAAGAACATGAAATTTTAGCACATGTACCTTTGATAATGCTCCTCCTTTCTTTAATCTTCTCCTTGTTTGGGTTGTGGCAAACACTAAACACCTTCCTTGATCACTCAAAAACATACAAAGATGAAGAAAAGTTGTGTGTAAGGGTGGTTATAGCACCAAACAAGATGAGTTCAAGTAGATGTTTAAATGGAGAAATAGATCAAGATTATGTTGCATGCAATTAGATTCATACAACAATTGCAAGAACAAAACTCAAGATCACTTCTGTCTAACTCCAGAACCCTTTATCCTCTTACTTAAGTATATTTTTAACTTATTAGTTCATATGTACATAAGTGAAGAACTCACTTATACATCATCTATCATGCCTTTGGTTATGATCATGGCCTATAATAAGCCGCGATCGTGGCCTACTTCAATGACAGTCGTGCATACTTTGTTTTTCATTTGATCTTTTATGCACATGACCCTTAGGTTCCTGGTTATTTTGGGCACTTGAATTAACTCTTAATTTGAGCAAAGCATAGATGGTTTCATTCTACTTGAATTACTCTTAATTTAACCAAATCATGAAGGGTTTAATGATTCCAATTTACCAAAATATAAGTGAATTAACACACGAACTCTTCGATAGTTAACTATCCAACTTACAAACCTTTCTATAGACAATTATCGTGCAATTTGTCCCTTCACCATTCTATGCCCCACTTGGTTTGGAGTATGGGCTATGTATTAACTCCTACTAGATTGACTATGTCACATCTAGTCTAAGTGATGTTAATTCTTATCCTGAGATCTCATTACTCTATGTGTCATTGAAGAATCTCTTTATGACACATAACTGACCTGGCCAGAGACTCCTGAGTAATGACCCCGATAAGAGGACGTGGGTACCATCTCCTTCTATAAGGAGTGGTGAATACTTTATTGGCTACCCAATTACCTTCAAATACTAATAGCTATACCTAATCAACACCCTTTGAGCGACCTTTGCTTGAGGCAACAAGGAATGATATTAAAGCATAGGATCAGTGTCCAAGATATCTTTGAGTACCTCAAGTCTAAGAATGTTTAAATTAATGTTATGATGAGATTAATCATTGACGTTTTATAGATCATTCATATGATAATCTTATAGTGGGTCATCCAATCTACTTACTACTCTTAGTAGCATTCATATGTTAACTCTAAACATCCCATGCTAACAATTTGTGAGATCCACTACTTGATCAAATTATTGATCAAATTAAGGAGTATAATATGTGCTAGTCTATTCGGATTAATAATGTCTTGTCTTATCAATCTTATAACTGGGGATAATTTAGATACTAAAAAAATTGCCTATGATAGGAATCTCATTATCATGATCTCATAATGATTTCCTTCATGCTATGTTTTGTATTATGGACTTCATTAATTCGATTTAAGATTGAAATCAATTCATAAATAAATGAACATCAAATTAATAAAAAAATTCCTTTTGCTTTATTAATCAAAATAAAGTATGTACAAAAGTGCTAAAGGTGATTGTCTTTAGAGCATTACTCTAACAATCTCTCAATTGCACTAAAACCAATCGCCTTTGTATCTAATACTATAGGCGAGTATACTAGAATCAAATCTCATTTGAGGAAGTGGCGTAGTCAAAGAATCAACGATGTTCTAATCTATAGGCACTCTCTCTATCTTTACATCACCTTTATCAATGATCGCCCTGATTAGGTGATATCTCCTGAGTCCATGCTTGGACCTTTGATGAGACCTTGGTTCCTTGGCTTGAGTAATAGCCCCATTGTTGACATAATACAATATTATTGGGTCTACAATGCTCAGAACCACTCCAAGTTCCATAATGAAATTCTTGACCTAAATAACTTCTTTTATCACTTTCGTAGTTGCAATGTACTCTGACTTGGTCATTAAATCTGTGGTTGTTTCTTGTTTGGAACTTTTTCAACTGGCTACTTCACCATTCAGTGTGAAAACATAACCTAACTAGGAATTGGAGTCATCCTGGTCAGATTGAAAACTAACATTTGTATGCCCGCTCACTATAGGATTTCCATCTCCATATATTAAGAATACATTCTTAGTCCTTCTCAGTTACTTTAAAATATTCTTGATAACCACCTAGTGACACTCACCAAGATCCGATTGATATTTACTCGTAACACATACAACAATACGATATATCAGGTCTTATATATAACATAACATATATGATTGATCTTATTGCTAAAGCATACGAAATCATACTCATTCGAGCACTCTCGTATTGTGTCTTGGGACATATAGATTTCGAGAGTTTTGTCCCATGAGTCATAGGAAGAAACCCTCTCTTGGACTATTTAGCACTTTATCAACATATGTAGACTGTGAAAGACCTAGCAACTTCTTTAATCTATATCTAGATCTTTATTCCCAAAATATAAGTTGCTTCTCCAAAGTCTTTTATGGAAAATTTCTAGGACAACCAAATTCGACTATTTGCAAACTTGAGATATCATTTCTTATTAGTAATACGTCATCCACATATAACATAAGGGATATAATAGCACTCCCACTAGCCTTCTTGTATACACAAGGTTCATTAAGATTTTGTGACAACCCAAACTCTTTAATTGTCTCATCAAATCAAATGTTCCAACTCCTAGATGCTTGCTTCAATCCATAAATAGATTTCTAAAGCTTGCATACCTTTTTTCCATCTTTGGATATGAAGCCCTCAGGTTGTATCATATACACATCCTCAACTAGGTTTTCCTTCAATAAAAAGTTGTCTTCATATCCATTTGCCATATCTCATAATCGTAATGAGCAGCAATGACTAGGAGTATTCTAATGGATTTAAGCATGACTGCGAGGCTAAATGTCTCGTCATAGTCAACTCTTTGTCTTTGATGACAACCTTTAGTGACTAGCCTCATTTTATAGGTAGTCGCTACCATCCATGTCGATTTTCTTCTTAAAAATCCACTTGCACCCTGTGGGTTTTAACCCTCCAAGTAGGTCAACCAAATTCCAAACTTGGTTTTCAAGCATGGAATCCAGTTTGGACTTTATGGCTTGAAGCCATTTTTCATATTTTGAACTCTTTAGAGCCTCTTCATAGGTTATAGGCTCATCATCCTCTTTGAGCAATACGTCATTATGTTCACTTACGAGAAATCCATATCTCTCTGGAACATTATGTATCCTATACCTACGAACATTTTGTATGTCAAAAGGCTCAACTGTTGTCTCATCTCTATGAACAACAATCTTTGGTTTAGGTAGTTGATCTACATTTGTTTGAGCATCATGAACTTCATCAAGTTCAACTTTGCTTCCACTGTCTTCTCTTAGAAGAAACTCTTTCTCTAGAAATATAGCATGCTTTGGGACAAACACTTTTTGCTCTAAAGCCTTGTAGAACTGATATCCAATTGTTTCCTTAGGATATCCTACAAGCAGTTATTAGATTTCACTTCCAGCTTGTCTGATTGAATCTACTTCACGTAAGCCAGACAAACCCAAACTTTCATATGAGAAAGATAGCTTCTTTTTAGTCCATATCTCATATGGAGTAACATCAATTGATTTTGAAGGGAATCTATTTATCATATAAATAGCAGTCTCAAGTGCATGACCCCAAAAGGATTTCAGTAGATCTGCTAAACCGATCATTGACCTTACCATTTCCAATAAGGTTTGGTTTCTCCTTTCAACCACATCATTATGTTGCGGTTTGTAAGGTGGATTCCATTGGGATACAATCCCGTTATCCTTAAGATAACTTAGAAACTCCCCATTCAAGTATTCACCACCTCGATTTGATCGAAATGTCTTGATACTTTTACTGAGTTATTTTTTACTTCATGTTTAAATCTTTTGAACATTTCAAATGCTTCAGACTTGTATCTCATTAGATACACATATCGTATCATGAATAATCATCAATAAAGGTAATGAAGTACATAAAACCACCTCTGGAATGAATGGACATCAGATCATATACATCAAAATGTTTTAGGTCTAATAACCCATCAGGTCATTCACCCTTTCATTTAAAAGGTAATTTAGCCATCTTGCCTGACAAGCAAGATTCATATGTGTCATATAATTCATAATAAAATGATGTGTCTCTCATTTTTACGTCCAAGTTGACAATGTCATAAGTAAGATGATTTTAAGTTATCCTTTTTTTTTCTTTTATTGTCATCAATATTTAAAATTGGATTGCACATATCTAATATATAAACGCCATTGCACATTGTAGCAATACCATACAACATTTCATTAACTTAATTGAACAAGCATTGCTTGAAAAAGTTAAATGAAATCTCATTTTATTGAGACATGAAATAGATACAATGTTTTTTTTTCATTACAGGTATGTAATAGCAATTATCTAAAAGTAACTCTAGCCTACTAGGAAGATATAAAACATAGGTTCCTATGGCTAGTGCAGCAACTCTTGCTCCATTTTCCACAAGTAGGTCCATCTCTCCCTTTTTGAGCAGTCTACTATTCCTAAGACCCTGCATATCAACACATATGTGTGAGCCACATTCGGTATCTAATGCCCAAATGTTATGATTAGATATATTATTAACCTCAATGAAAAATAATATACTTGAAATAGACGGTGGAGCATCTAATGCCTTATTCTGCTTCAGTGACTCTAGATAGATTTTGTAGTTCCTCTTCCAATGTCCTTCCTTATTGCAATGGAAGCATATCCCCTTTGATGTGGTCTCCTTTGCCTTCTTCTTGGCTACACCTCCCACTGGCTTCTTCGGCTTCTTCTTCTTTTTTTTGGTTCCTCTTGCTAGAACCAGAAGGAGAGTCCACTAGCACCATACCCTTACTGTCTTTCTTGATAGTTTGCTTAGCTGTTTTGAGTAGATTAATCAACTCAGGTATCGAAGTGGATATTTGGCTCATTCTATAGTTAAACATAAACTATAAATAACTATCAGTCAAACCAGTCAGAATTAAGTATGTACTTAATTCATGATCCATTATGAAACCTAGATTGGCTAGCCTTTCAATGTATCCATTCATCTTTAGTGAATACTGCACTGAAGATGATCCCTCAACCATCTTAGAACAGAAAAGCAACCTCAAGGTCTCGAACCTTTCAGACTGAGCTTGCTCATCAAACAGTTCCCTTTGATGGTAGGCTATGGTATGAGCATCCATAGCCTTATGCTACTTTTGTAGTTCCAATGACATAAAGCCCAACATTATACAGCTAGCCAACTCGCTATCATCCAATAGCTTCTTGTAGGCTTTCTTATCCTCATCAAATGCATCAGTAGCAGGGGGATCAGGAAGGGGTTCATCTAGGACATATCCTAGTTTCTTAGATTTAAGAACAATTCTCAAATTTCGAAGCCAATCTAAGAAGTTAGGCCCCATGAGTTTTTTGGAGTCTAATAGAGAGAGTAGGTTCACATTGGACAAAGACATCATGGTGATTTAATAACCTAGAAGAACGAGAGAAAGTGTTAGAATGTACACTAATGCATATCGATAAGGACTTTAATCACATTCATTATGGGTCCCGCTATTTTTATCTAAGTCCATAGCTCTCATTACGAATTCAATAAAACTTGTAATTTTCCTAATGGGTCGATATCCAATATCCCTAAGAATGGCCTTGGGTTTGGCCAACAAGTTACCTTAGGTCAATCAGTAGGTATCATTCATACCAATTTCATTCAGTTATGCAACTATTGACTTATGTCATCAACTATTGATTTAGCACAGTCATTGGGTTATCAACTTTTGATTCGTATATATCCCATGTATATATCCCAACTTTGCCTTTATCCTTGTTGACCTTGGGTTTGCCCAACAAATCAACGCTTCCAATTAGGACAAACCTATTAATCTAGAAATCTAATTTATATAGTTTGAACATATTTGTGTAGAACGGGCTTGAGTTTGCCCAACAACCCAACTCTAAATGAACTCTGGTTCTTACCATATCAATGGAAGCGTAAGTCCTAATATTTCGCTTGAGGGATTTATTCTTAGGTTTTATCAATAATTAGATGATAATATATATATATATATATATATATATATATATCATACACACACACACACACACACACACACACACACATAAGATTATGGAAAACTCAATTAAATTGAGCCTATGTCTATAACCACCCTTAATAATGCATCTAATCCATGTATCACACAAAGAAGATTTAATTTAGGTTGTGGCTTAACCATGCATCAAAAGTTTATGATTTGATTCAACTCTTGAACCGAATCGGGTACTAGTCTTAGTCTCGGCTAATTTGAATTATGAATGTGATTCGATTAGGAACCCTAAAATTTCAATTATTTTGATGTCCAAAATAAATACTTTAATTCTAATACACATATTTTTTTTAAGTCACACTAGAAATGCAATGCTCTACTTGGATTAATTATAAACAAATCCCTAGGGTTTCCAAAATTTCCGAACATTAATTAGTCATCTAAACATCCCTAGGTCATCTTAAATTTATAAAGACAATTTCAGCACAAGTATAAAAAAAAATTCTTGACAGTCAAAATCATCAAGATAAATGAGTTAACCTATGAGACACTAAAGATTCGATGTCCAAAATTTTTTTGAAACCCTAATTTCAAGCACATGCACTTAGCTTGCTACTAGCATCAAAATAATACATTTCTTATCTCATAAAAAAATTTTAAGGTCATATAACTGAAACACATACACATAAGTCATTAAACAAGTCAACTCCATCAGCTTTCAAAAAGCTAACCAATGTTGACTTTGATTTGATTTATTAATTGAATAAAATTCAATTAATTCTAGAAAAATCCTAGAATCTTATAAAAATTCTAAATGTGCCTAATAAAAAATTATAGAGACTAATTACTAGGAATTATTTATTAACTTAGTAGAATCAGCCTGCACATCACATGTCTATGACACTTATCATATTACTTCTATCACTAGTTATTCTCTACATAATGCATGCATAAGATAATCACTTTAACAACAAGTTTCATGTATCTCATACATGTGAAAACATCTTATCTTGCATGTCCATGCAAAAAATTCATAAAAATAATTTTTAAAAAATTAATATGGAATTTACAAGTATGCATGTTCATCAAATTTCTATAATTTCCCAAAACTTCATACATGCATTAGGATGAAACTAAAATCGTAATAAAATAACAAATGAAATTTAATTGCATTTTTCTTTGATAGAAACATAACATAACACTTATAAATATTTCTATGAAAGAAAATTAGAAAAACAAGTTTTCTAGAATTATTAAGAAAATTTCAAAATCAGTATATGCAGTCAGTTTTCCAGAAATTCCTAGAAACCAACATATGAACATACTAGATATTAATTCAAAATAAAATAAAAAATGAGATTCAATAGCAATTTCCTTTGACATAAACATAACTAGGTAAAGAAAAACCTTCTTATAATAATCTTTAATTGGTAAAGAAGAATCCTTATACAATCTTCCTTGAAGGGTGAAGAGGAACCTTGGTTATTCTTAATATATCCAAAATATAAGAAAGCCAACCTCAATTTTTGTTTACAATTGAAGAAAAGTTTGCTTGCTCACTTTGATGCTTAAGGACTCTTAATTACTTCACTACTAATGAATAAATGCTTGTAAATGCTAAAAAAAACTATTATAGATATAGTATTATAACACCCAAGTGTCATTAAGATGTCCAAAAATAAAAATCTTAAGTATTTATATCCAATCGAATTCTAAAATGTTATTAGACACAAGAACTTGTTGTTATAATGACTAGTAATAATGGTATTGGTCAACTAATATATCAACTAATATTATACAAAAAAAAAACTCATAGTATAGAAGTTTTAAAAAATTCTAATACATTAGTTGACCATACTTAGACATTAGTTTACCAATTTGTCTAGAATCAATATATTAGGTGATCTTACCTAAAAATTGGTCAACCAATATATCTGAGAACTCATTTTGAAAGCTATTTAAGTTATTTCAAAGATCAAACTCTACTTCTTTGATTAAAACTTGCCAAAAAAATTTTAAAATTTCTCATAGAATATTTAAAGATTAAGAGATTTTTTTTAATCAAAACATTGATTCCTCTTAATAAAATAAAATATTTAAGCATGAAGTACAAAATATGATATGCTTATTCATGAGCTCCTAAAGTACTATAATGACCAAGTAAGAGATACAAGAAAGATTACAAAAACATGTGTAGACTTATTATGTCTTGATCTTCCTTGATCTTAGTGTTATTCTTGAATTGAATGTATTTGGTCTTCGTAAAATTTTTTTTGATATACATTAGGTATCCTGGCTTCTCCGGACTAATCCTAAGCCCCTAAGACCCTACCTTCAAAGCGGTAGAAAAGGTAAATCTAGACCCTAAGGTTTCTCAGGTTCCTACGTACCCTGTACATTTCTGCACACAAGGAGTTATCACATACTAATTAGTTAGCTACTGAATGTTCACTGCACACCCCCCCCCCCCAAATCAGCCTTAGGTTTCCAGTAGTTCCAAGCTCCCACACTGACGTTGGAAGCAACACGTTTGTAATTAATCCGACTAAGGAGCATTTCCAGAGGGTTAGAGGATCATCAACAGGGAATAATTCTCCCTCTTTCTTTCTTTTGGTGACTCGAACTCAAGACGTTTCACAAAAAAGAAAACTTAAATGAAGAGTTTAAACCAATTAGGCCACTCCTAGTTATCTTCATAAATTATTTCTTAACATTATGTCATGTTGCTTTCTTTTAAGACTTCAAAGAGCAAATCATTAGTAATGGCACTACTTTGTTAATTGTATATGATAATTAACCTCCTCTTTTATTATGATACAACACAATTGAAATTAGAAAGCCAACAATAATGTTAATCATTTAGGCACATACAATCTCCCAATATCAAGGATATTTGATTTTCCCCTTAAAGATAAATGATTTTTCATTCATATACAGATATAAAACAAAATAAAATGCAAATATGGTATAATGAAAGATTAAAGATCAAAGTTAAATTTTGATGAAAATTTTAAAAATTAAAAATGTACCTTTTAACAAAAATTTAAATTTTAAATGAAATTATAAAAAAAATTTTAAAACCCTTTCATTAGCTTTATTTATCATAATAATTGCAGTACCTGCCTCCTTATGACCACCATACCCCACACCGGCCATTATCTTTTCGATTTTGACATCATAAACGGACGATCGGTGCCCACAAGAATAGACATGGGCTTCACTGATGGACGTGGACACGTGAGTTGAGATAGAAGGGAACATTAAAGCATTTGACTTTCGATGGGCGAGCTGCGTTTCCTTTTCGTACTTAAGATTCCACCGGGTCCAGAATGGAAAAGCCAGCCGACACATTAAGAAAATTAAACACGACACAGCTAGATCTACCTGTCGAGTCTTTTAAAGGCATACACGAGCACGAACTTCCCTTGTGGGATGAACACGGCAGAGAGTTAAGGTGGCTACTGGCTAGTACTCCGTCGGAGTGATTAAAAAGAAAATAAAGAGAGTACAGTACTTTCCATCAGGTTACCTCTATTTTGGAACCATTGTTTTCTTTCCTTTCCCGTACTGCTTTTCCTATCCAAATTGTGTTTTTTTCCTCAGTCTTTGAATCTTCCTAAAATGTTCTTTTCTGAGTACATTCAGTTCATTTATGGAATTTTATTGTCTACTTTATCACTCCCCTAGTTTTCTTTTAAGAATCTTACCGGTGTATGCTTATAGATTACTGGCAAATTGTGTTTTATCTGAATCTTTTTCATCATCTTCTTTTCTGGGCTCATTCTTTTGACTTATTTAATTCTCCTCTTCTTTTACGTATTCGCTAAAAGTTGAGTATCGTGTGTTGATATTTGGTGTTCCTTTCCCTTTTTCATTTCCACTTGTTTTAACATCATCAAAGATAGGATCAAATACCTTTTACTTATTTATGCATTTTTTCGGGCAGGAAAGCAAATTCTGGGTTTTGTCTTCATAGTTTCTTGTTACATTCGGCAACTTGGTATAGGAATCTTTTCTCTTCTCAACTTTGCTTTGTTTTTTTTATTCAGCAACTTGGGTTGAATAGTCAATAGTCTCTTGATGTGAACCTCAGCAAGTTGCGGTGCCCACTTTCTTGAATATTTAGTTTATATTCAAAAACAGTACCTTCAGCTTTAGGACTTATGGCTAATGCTTTTAAAAAGATAACCGAGATCTTGAAACATACACATCGAGCAAGCTCGCAATACATTCCATCTAAACGAAATTGATTTTGCTTTATGCTGGGTGCGGATAAAATTAAGGGAACAACCACCGTACAGAAAGCGATTAGTTCAACTATATCATAGACTTGTTTCGAAATAACCAAAAAATATATATAAATATGTAAATTTCTTATCTAGAAGACT
>JAOSBO010000007.1:10307307-10318292 GCA_027563915.1 Erythroxylum rotundifolium
GTTCAACTATATCATAGACTTGTTTCGAAATAACCAAAAAATATATATAAATATGTAAATTTCTTATCTAGAAGACTTGTATCTAGTCTGATACTTTTCACCAACACCTGTTTCCTTCTGTTTTTTTCTCTACTGAGTTGGGTTATTATGGTTTTGAGTATTTTCATTGCTTGGTTTCTGATGTTTGAGCAAGTATTCAGGAAGCCCCACATGGACAACATTTTCTTCAATAAAAACCCGTTTAAGCTATGATCTACTAAATTTTAATTCTTTATGTAGTTATTGATATATTGCTTTACAGCTTGAGGATCCCTTTAAAAATCCATACGTCTTTTTCAGGGTCAAGCAAATCAGATCTGATTACCTAGGCTTTGTTGGTGATATTGGATTTATAAAATCCGTGGTGTCCTTTAGGGACATTGACTTTTGCATCAAGTATTTGTTTCTAGCTTTAACTAGTAGAACTTAATTTTCGACTGGTGGGTGACGCCTTTGCTGGTTACCTGTACCCGAAGAACCTATCATCTAATTAAAAACCACATATTATGTTTAATTTGTTCTGCCTTCTGATTAACCAACGTGTTACAAAAAGCATGACAAAACAATACTAAGTC
Source organism: Erythroxylum rotundifolium (assembly GCA_027563915.1). Classification (NCBI taxonomy): domain Eukaryota; kingdom Viridiplantae; phylum Streptophyta; class Magnoliopsida; order Malpighiales; family Erythroxylaceae; genus Erythroxylum; species Erythroxylum rotundifolium. The sequence goes on from JAOSBO010000007.1 coordinate 10,307,922, forward strand.
ATCCAAACTTCGTTTTTTCCATACTTTCATATTCTTTCATAATTGAAACAAATGCCTTTTAAGAAAAAAAAAACTTAATTTAAGTTTATTTTAAAAGGTTTCCAAATTTTACTTGGAGCATAAGAATTTTTTTGAAAAGATCTATGTATTATGTCATAAGTCATGAATGATTTTGTAATGTTAAGTCTTTAGACTATTGAAATAAGCAGTTGAAGGGTCGTAATAAATTTACATGGAGTTCATGAATTATAGTGGGTGTTATTGTTGTTGATGTTTTTGTATTACAAGTGAGTTCTTCATTCTCTTGAAACTCACTTACGTTGTATATGTGCTCCACTTTGTTTATGTTGTTAATCTTTTGATTCCATAATTAATTCAATCGATTTTTTTGTTCACTTTTATCATTTTTCTAAACTCTATCTTTCACATATTACTTAATTCCATTATAATTAATTGACTGATATCATTAAAACTGATATCAGTCACTTTTAATGATACCCAAATCATGCGAAATATAATCCCTTCATCCCATTTCCAGTCACTTTTAATGAAACTTGCACGAGATACCCAAATCATGTGAAATATAATCCCTTCATCCCAATATAAGTGTGACATCTCACAGGGAATGTGGATGTTGAAACCCATGTCAAAAAATGAGAGGAGAGGTGAATGTTTTTATAAGGTTGTGGAAAAATACTACTAATCAATTTTTAACTAGTTGTTTCAAGCATGTGGTCGCGGCTCTTTTAAATTCGAATTAGAGTTGTCGTTGGGTCACTCTAGACATGAGTTCTGCTAGTTGGATTGGGAAAATATTCTGGATTTTCGAATGAGGAGAATTAACATTTCTGCTTTTGCCGCATATGGATTGGGAAGATATTCTTGATCTTAGATTGAGAAAGAAAAAGAGAATTAACTTTTATGCTTTTGCCCTATAATTGTTCATACATTGGATGATTGTCTTTGTTTCTTTGTCTAATTAAGTTATCTTTTCAACGAGAACAACTAGTTGAAATCTTACTTGTTCACCTCGAGCAGTATATTGGCATATAAAAAACTGTTGGTTGGACTTGCATTCTACTGAATCTGAGATTATCTTGAACCAATTGTTCATCACTTTTGGTTTGGCTGATGTCAAATTATAACTTGTTTAAATCCTGAATAACGAGTTATTGTTGGAGCACTTCCAATGTAGACAGTAGATGTATTGATTTTTGAGGCTGAATATAAAAACTAAATTTCAATAAGAACAAGAGAAGCACTGATACATCTGAAAAAGATAGTGGTTTGTCTCTAGTGCAGATCAATTATCCTCTTGTAGAAGATGCTTCGTTCTAATGGTTTCACTTTAATGTTTACTTTACAAACTTTTGCTCTGAATGGCCTACATTGAAAGGAAAAAAAATATAGGCCTGTTTAAAACTTCAGTTGCAATAATTGCAGCAAGCAATAGTACCGGATGCATTTGATTGCTTTTGGCTGTCCAAAAGTGACCAGTAGACCTTTAATTTTGCAGGTAGAATTTTGCAGTTAGTTCCATCGATGCCACTGATTGTCAAAAGAGCTTGTGAATGAACGAGTTTAGTTGGTATCATGGGTTGCGTTCCATCAAAGGGAACTAAAAAAGTACCTGGATATGAAAATCCCACTGTTCTTGCCTCTGAAACACCTTGTGAGTGATCATTATAACCCTTCGGACCAATTCATTCTTTCTATTTCATGGTAGTTTGGTTATGCTTAGTCTTTAGCTAACTGTCAGGATATCTCAGTTCCCTTTACTTAAGGCTATTGTTAAATGTTTCAAGATTTTTTTCAGACAAGAATTTTAGAATGCACAATAGCGCCTGGGGATCTAACTTTTATGCAACTGGATTCAAAAAGCATACTGCTTGGCTTTGTACTAATATTACAATGCTCAAAAGTTGTCAAAGTCGTCTGAAATTTCAGATTAAGCTTCACTTAGATGTTATCTCGTTTCATTTTAGTTATGTCTCTTGGTCAACAATGTGTTAATAGTCTAGGAAATCTATAATTATATGCTTAACAAATATTTTGGATTTGTATCTTCTTTATTACAGTTAGTATCAATGAAGTAGAGGCTTTATATGAACTCTTTAAGAAACTAAGCAGTTCAATCATCGATGATGGGCTCATTCACAAGGTTTGTGTAGCGATTTGCGTGTTGCAAGTGTTCACAGAGTTATCTGTTTGCTGAAATTTTTGGCCATTCACCAAATATGTATCAAATGTCATTTTCTTGTCTGAGCAGGAAGAATTTCAGCTTGCACTCTTCAGAAATAGAAACAAAAGTAATCTTTTTGCTGACAGAGTAAGTCATAACTGTTTTCTTCTCTGGAATTGTAATAGTTATGTTTAGGATTTTTGGAAGAAGAAGTATACGCTGCATCCACATTACAGTCTTACCTAGTAACATTGGCTAATATTGCTTACATATTCTCCACTTTCAATTGTAATTTTGCAGATATTTGATTTATTCGATGTCAAGCGTAATGGGGTGATTGAATTTGGAGAATTTGTGCGATCTTTGGGAATTTTTCATCCAAATGCACCTGTTCAAGACAAGATTGCATGTAAGATACTGTTTCTTTAATTATCCTTGCATGTTTGATGCATATAGAAAGAGTCCTGCTTCTTTCCTAATGTAAAACTATTGAGGATCAAAGCTTCAATTTCAGATTTAGGAACACATGTTTTTGTGCATTCTACCGTCCACTGCACTTCACTAACTTGGAGAGTATCTTGTTTCAGTTGCATTTCGTTTATATGATTTAAGGCAAACTGGTTTTATCGAACGGGAGGAGGTTAGTGCCCAAAACTTTTCTCTTTACTGTTCACATCTTTCACATGTTACAAAGTCCTTAAATGATTAACCAGCTACCAATTTCATGATCCTCTGTCTTTAAACTGTTTCATATTGCTGTCTGGATTTTTGGGAAGCGACACCACATAATATACAAATATTCTAATCATCACTTCTGTTGTTTTTGTCAATGTATGATTAATGAGCTGAAAAGAGAACAATTTCTTCTGATAGAAGCAACTACATGATTTGACCGCATCTTCTGCTACTTCAACTTGTTTGTATTACCTGCAGTTAAAGGAGATGGTGCTGGCACTTCTGCATGAATCGGATCTAATATTGTCAGAGGACGTTGTTGAAACAATTGTTGGTAAGGTAATAACTAGTCTTCCTTTCAAATTATGTTATTCTTCTGTAACTAGCCCTCGTTATTCTGATTTTATTGTTTGGAGTCTTTTTTTTTTTTTTGCAGACATTTAGTGATGCAGATAAAAAGAGTGATGGGAAAATTGACATGGAAGAGTGGAAAGAATTCGTGGTTACGAATCCTTCTCTGATAAAGAACATGACTCTTCCGTATTTAAAGTAATTTCCAAGTTCCTGATTCTAGTGGAATAGGACTATTTAGACTTATGTGCATCATGACCAGATGATTGTAGTTTTGCATGTTACATGAGGTTTATGTCTATTTCAGGAATGTATCAAAAGATGCACCAGATACTAAACAAACCTGATGTTCATCCAAGTGAATTATTTTGACAGATAAAACTCACATTGAACACCCGCTTTCATTTCCTCAGGGATATAACTCTGGCATTTCCCAGTTTTGTGATAAGTTCTGAAGTTGAAGATTCAGACATGTCCAAGTAAAACAGCATATACGAAGATGTCCATCGTGCCATTTAAAAAGTGTGCCGTGACTTCCTTAGAGGAACCAGGCTCCAAATGACTTCCTTCGTCTGCGTGCCATGATGGCTAAAATGGTTTTAATCTACAATGTCCTCAAGTATGGAAAAGGTCTGATTTCAACGTGCAATTATATTTTGCCATGATTTTCTTGACAACCTTTACCTGGTGCAGGTTATTGGCTTCCTCTTAGAAGCAGGAGAAATATTCTAGCAAAACAATACTCGAATTATCCTAAGGGATATAGTTGTCTAATTTGAATTAGAAATTTCCTGTTAAATCACATCGTCCAAGAACGTAGTTAACTTGTGCATTCGGTGCAAACATATGAGGAGTATTATGCAAACTGGTTACTTGATATTGTTAAGCATGAGTAACAGTTATTTTGCTTCCGAATCATGTTATTTGTCAAGCTTTGGTTATTTGATATTGTTGAGCATGAAAAAAGAATATATATTTTGTGCCCGAGAAGTCATTTTTTCCGTAATGCTCTTGTGAAATGATGAATCGAACTAGAATCATGTTATTAAATGGAACGCATTGTCAATGCCAAGCATGGCGGAGGCAGCTGTAGTTAACGAGAAGGCTCATTATTTGGACACGTCATGACCTATATTTAGACATTTCTGATAGAATTTGTAATTTACGCTCGTATACTGAAAGGAAAAGTGATAGCATTTGAAAGACCTGCGTCCATACTAATATTTCTGTGTTACTTAAATAATTTTGAGTTGTTTCGGTATATTATTTGAATTTAATATAGAATATAAAATTTTGTGTAATCTTCTAATAAGGCAGATTAATATGAATTAAATATTTTTTCCCCCTCCCTCTTTCTTTTTTATTTTTGTCTCTTCCTTACAGATTTTTTCCTCCTTTTCTTCTTTCATAAAAATCAGATACTAAATGATATCAAAATCCTATTATCCTTAAATAGAAATTTTTGCTGACACAAGGAAATTATATGTGATCACGAGTTCAAGAAACTCAAGGAAGTGAGAGGTTGCTACAAGAAAATTATGATTTAATCACCTTAACCATGAAATTAATAAGTAAAGGATAATATGTAACCTATGCAAATAAAAGAAAAAAATGGTTTTATAATTCTCCTTTATCAAATGATTGCTTAGCTAAGAATCAACAAGTCATTAATGTCCAAGTTAACATTTAATAGAGTGCAACACTAGTTTTAGATGAAAAAATAAAGTAAACAATATAATGTTTGTGATCAAGCTATAATTAATATGATTAATCAAAAGTTTGATATTATTGATAATGGGGAAAAGATAAACAATGATAAACAATTTTGAGAATTAACAAAAAAAGAGTTGGAAAGGGAAAGGGTTGCTTTCTAAAGTACCTCCATAACATTTTATTTATAGAAATGATTAGAAAGATATTAAGGCGTCACCTTTTATAATACTGAGACCCTATGATAGCCGAATTGTTCATTCTTCTCTCTTTCCAACAATTGCTAAACGGTAAGACCACATCATACTTCTCATTATGGGGCCCAAAAATATTTGAAGAAGGTTGCTTTTCCTTAGTGATACAAGTTTGTTGAATTTTATCAAGAAATTGGAGGTTTATAGTTCATCGGATCCCCACATTGAGGAGGTCTCTTTTAACCTTGTAAGGGCCATGGTGACCACAAAGCAAGACAATGAAGAGTAATATATAAGAAAATTTTAGGTTAGTAGTTCCTTCACCATTACATGAGATGTTGATGGAGAACAACTTAATAGAAGAAATAAGGTAACATTATACCTTAATAAAGGCATACTTAAATAATTAGGGAAGAGTTATAGTCAATATGATATTGCACAATTGTAAGAATATGGTAAAAGTAACTTTTTTTTAAAGTTAAAGATTTCATTGACTTAATATATATATACAATCTAGAGTACAAAAGGTCGAGGATAAACCAAACGGTTTAGATCACATAAAGTTGTGGTTCCTTGTAATCATCTATATCTTGAGGTCTAAGGGGAACTTATGAGACCATGCAAACAAGTATCACACCAATCCCCATCTTCTCTTCATGCTATTAGACATATTTGCCACTATTCCTTTTCCTATCATGGCCAATCTGCAATGGAGAAAAATGTCCTAAAAAACATTTCAATGCTTCGACTTTGTTCTCTGAAAATTATGTAATTATACTCCTTCCAAATGTAGTACACCAAGGCTGCCTAACTTAACTTAATTGCTTTGAGATAAGCTGCATTATACACTCTAAGTTTCCCTACCAAGCAATGGTTTCACTCTATGAGTCCATTGGTTTGTCTATGTTGAGAATAACCTGCATCCGGCCTCAAACTTGCTAGTATATCTGCATCTAATCATAAGATGTTCCAAATTTTCCAATTTTGTATTACATAACTCGTAATGCAATGTGTTAATGGAGAACTTGACTCTATCCCCTTTAAGCAACCTTCCATTGATTCCCATGAATAAGTGAATGAATAAGCTAGATGGATGTCATTGTCCCATGCTAATTCAGTCCACTCCTGCCTTGTGTTCTACGTAATCTGAAAAAGTGTTTTGCATTTTTTTGTGTTGAAATTCCTTAATTTATTTGCTAGCCACTGAATTTCATCATGTTCCCCCTCTTGGCATCTGGGCAACTCTTTCATCATAAGGCTAACACTTCTATTATTATGGAATGCCCATCGCCATTCATTGTTTCTAATTAATACACTCACTTTAGCTTTTGGATTCAACACCAAACTCAAAGGTTGTGTAACTCTTCCACCTGGTAGAGGGGACCTCTATAATGCCAATTATCATACCAGAAAGACATGCTTTCGCCATTCTAAATCATGTGGAATACCTGTTGTTACATTCATTTCCTTATCTCTAAGATATCATTCAGTGTTCCTGACATTTCTTCCCTTGTCTTTAAGATCCAAATACTCTTGTTTTTTATGAAGACATTGTATATCGATTTCACCTATAGATCCTCCTTTTTATAGCACAACCACCACAACTTCCTTGCTCTGCTTACCTTGTGAATCATCTATGCAGAATGGATACCTAGTCCCCCTATGGCTTAGGTCTGCAAATTTTGCTCCAACTAATCTTAGCCTTACTTCTACCTTGGTTTGAGCCATTCCACAAGAAATCTCTAAGTCTCTTATTTATTTCCTTGTGAATACTTTTAGGGACGGATAAATGGTTAATCCAGTAATTGGTAAGGTTGCCTAGTATTGTCTGAATTAGTTATAATGTGCCGCCATAACTAAGGAACGTATTGCTCCATTGGTTAATTCTTCCATGGATTGAGTCCAACAAAGGTTTGCAATTAATTGCACTGATTCTTCTTTATGATATTAGTAATCCAAAGTATTTAAAGGGTAGGTTCCCTAGTCTTAGTCCCATCTCAATAACCGTAGAGGCTACCTCGCTACTTGATCTATAAGATAAGTAGAAATAACTCTTCATTAGGTTGCATTGTAGGCCTGAGATCTCATAGAACTCCTTCATCACTCACAAGAATAGGTCTATTCAGTTTTTCTCAACTCTGCCAAACAATAGCAAGTCATCTACAAAAGCCATGGAACTAAAATTTTGGACGTCTTAGTATGGTTCTTGTAAGGAGAGTTGGCAAAAAATCCATGCAAATTACAAACAGGTAAGCGGATAATGAGTCACCTTACCTTATAGCCCTCCTTGTTTTGATCAGGTTTGTAGGTTCCTTATCCACCAAGATTGCCATAGAAGCAGTGGTTACACAGTCCTCTGCCCATTTACATGGGAGGATATCCTATTGCTTCTAATATATATTAAATAGGAAGCTCCAATTTATTGAGTCATAGGCCTTTGCAAGATCCATCTTTATTATGCAGTTCCTCGTTCTCCACTTAACATTATACCCGTCTAACAATTCCTGACATTGTAGGATATTGGTTCCCATTGATCTTCGCTTGATGAATGCATTATATTATGTTGAATTGAAAATAATTTTGAATTGTTTTGGTATATTATTTGAATTTAATATAGAATATAAAATTTTGTGTAACTGTCTAATAACGAAGATTAATATGAATTGAATAATTTTTATTTTTATTTTCTTTTTTATTTATCCTCTCTTTCTTTCTTTTTTTTCTCTCTCTTATAGATTTTTCCTTCTTTTCTTCTTTCATAAAAATTCAAATACTAAATGATGTCAAAATTCTATGACTCTTAAATAGAAAATTTTGCTGGCACGGGAAATTATATGTGATCATGAGTCCAAGAAAATCAAGGAAATGAGAGGTTGCTATAAGAAAATTATGATTTAATCACCTTGACCATGAAATTAATAAGTAAAGGTTAATATTCAACCTATGCAAATAAAAGAAAAATGGTTTTATAATTCTCCTTTATCAAATGATTACTTAGTTAAGAATCAACAAGTCATCGATGTCCAAGTTAACATCTAATAGAGTGCAACACTTGTTTTATATGAAAAATAAATTAAACAATAATATGATTGTGATCAAGCTATAATTAATATGATTAATCAAAAGTTTGATATCATTGACAATGGGGAGAAGATAAACAATGGTAAACAATTTTGAGAATTAAGATTAAAAAATATGGAAAGGGAGATGGTTACTTTCTAAAGTACCTCCATAACATTTTACTAAAAATTTGATTTATGAGATTCAATTTATTTATAGAAATGATTAGAAAGATATTAAGGCATCACCTATTATAATACTAAGACCCTATGATAACCGACTTGTTCATTCTTCTACCTTTCCAACAATTGCAAAACTGTAAGACCATATCATACTTCTCATTATGGGGCCCATAAATATTTAAAGAAGGTTGCTTTTCCTCAGTGATACAAGTTCACAAAATTTTATGAAGAAATTGGAGCTTTAGAGTTCATTGGATCCCTACATTGAGGAGGTCTCTTTTAACCTTGTAAGGGTCATGGTGACCACAAAGCAAGACAATGAAGAGTAATACATAAGAAAATTTTAGGTTAGCAGTTCCCTCATCATTACAGGAGATGTTAATGGAGAACAACTTAATAGAAGAAATAAGGTAACATTATCCCTTAATAAAGGCATGCTTAAATAATTAGGGAAGAGTTATAGTTAGTATGCTATTGCACAATTGCAAGAATATGGTAAAAGCAAGTTTTTTTCTTCCAAAAAGTAAGGATTTCATTGGTTTAATATATATACAATCTAGAGTATAACAGGTTGAGGATAAACCAAAAGTTCTAGATCACATAGAGTTGTGGTTCTTAGTAATCATTTACATCTTGAGATCTAAAGGGTACTTATGAGACCATATAAACAAGTATTACACCAAGCCCCATCTTCTCTTCATGCTATTAGACATATTTTCCACTATTCCTTTTGCTAACCTGGACAATTTGCAATGGAGAAAAATGTCGTAAAAAACCATTTCAATGGTTTGACTCTGTTCTCTAAAAATTATGTAATTATGCTCCTTCTAGATGTAATACATCAAGGCTGCCCAACTTAACGTAATTGCTTTGAGATCAGTTCCATTATGCACTCTATGTTTCCTTACCAAGCAATGGTTTCAATCCAATAGTCCATTGGTTTGTCTATGTTGAGAATAATCTACATCCGACCTTAAATTTGCTAGTATATCTGCATCTAATCAAAAGATGTTCCAGATTTTCCAGTTCCGTATTACATAACTCATAGTGCAATGTGTTAATAGAGAACTTAATTGTATCCCTTGTAAGCAACCTTCCATTGATTCCCATCAATAAGATAAACGAATAAGCTAGATGGATATCACTGTCCCATATTAATTTGGTCCACTCCTGTCTTATGTTTTGTGTAATCTGAAAAAGTGTTTTGTGTTCTTTTGTGCTGAAATTCCTTGATTTATTTGCTAGCTGTTAAATTTTATCGTGTTCTCGCTTTTGGCATCTAGGCAACTCTTCCATTATAAGGCTAACACTTCTTCTATTATTGAATGCCCACCGACATTGATTGTTTCTAGTTAATACACTCACTTTAGTTTTTGGATTTAACACTAAACTCAAAGGTTGTACCTCTTCCACCTGGTAAAGGAGACCTCTACAATGTGAATTATCATACCTGAAAGATGTGCTTAGCCTTACTTCTACCTTGGTTTGAGCCATTCCATAAGAAATCTCTAAGTCTGTTATCTATTTCCTTGTGAATACTTTTAAGGACGGATAATTAGTTAATCCAGTAATTGGTAAGGTTACATAGCATTGTCTGAATAAGTTATCGTGTGCTGTCATAACTAAGGAACCTATTGCTCCATTGGTTGATTCTTCCATGGATTGAGTCCAACAAAGGTTTGCAATCAACTGAAATGATTCTTCTTTGGGATATTAGTAACCCAAAGTATTTAAAGGGTAGGTTCCCTAGTCTTAGTCCCATCTCTGTAGCTGTAGAGGCTACCTCGCTACTTGATCTACCTGACAAGTAGAAACAACTCTTTAGTGGGTTACATCGTAGGCCTGAGATCTCTTGGAACTCCTTCATCACTCACAAGATCAGATTTATTAAGTTTTCTCAACTATTCTAAACAATAGCAAATCATCTACAAAAGCTAGATTTGTAATCTTTATACCTTTACATCTGCCATGGAACTGGAATTCTGGATGTCTTCGTAGGGCGCTTGTGAGGAGAGTT
>JAOSBO010000007.1:10337810-10348743 GCA_027563915.1 Erythroxylum rotundifolium
TGAAGAATCCAAGTTGAAATTTCAAATCGGAAGTTCCCAAATCTACCCTGAAAGTTATGAGCGGTGGGCCCTCCAGGTCGTTTGACCTCCGAATGTTGGGCTTCGGAAACGGGGCCCAACAGCAACACATCCAAGTTCCTTCTCCAACACCATCACTACCACAATCCCCATAAGCATTCTTACCTGTATCTTTTATTTTTATTTATTTTATGTTACATTAGTTATATGTGTTTGTTTTTTATTGTATATCGTTTTCCAAATTAAAGAAAATGTGTTGCTCAAGTGTGGGGACGTATATGCATTTACATGATCAATTATATATTTCGCATTTGTATGTTGTTGATTTTTTCTTATCTTACATTGTGTAATCGTTGCATAATTTACATTGTGCGAATATGCCAATGTGTTAATGGCATGAAATTAAAAGGAATGAGCTTATCTATGAACGTGATCACTTAAATTATGAAGAACCATTAGCTTGTGAAGTTTATGTTTTAAGTGTTTTTTAGGTATATATGCATGTTGATTAGAATATTTTACATATTCTTTCATTTTATGACACTTGTTTAAATGCACAGTGAACGAAGTTAATTTGTTAGGTATCATTAATAGCTTTCAATATAAGCTAATTGACTGAAACGAAATAATCTAGGTTAAAATATATTTAAAAAATTTTAAATAAATGTGTTAAATAAATTTCCTATTCTGCCCTTTTTGAAAATTTGGGTTAAGAATAGAGTTGTTAGCCAGTTGTGAGTTGTGATACAACTGAGAAACTAGGGGACATTAACGATAAAATGTTTGCCTTCGCGTTAAAAGGCTAGAATGACATCCCACCAAGATTGATAAAATGCAACCTAGTTAAGTAATCGAGGCACATTTATAAAAAGGTGTTTGTCTTCATGTCAAAATACTAGGTGATCGTTAAATAAAATCTAAAAATATGGGGTTTTCAATAAAAATGAACCTATTGATCTTTTCATTATATGTCAGAAAACTACTATAAGTGGGTTCTTAGTGATGACTTAACTTTTCAATTCGGTAAATAATGATGAATCCATGCTTACGATTATCATAGATGTATAAGTGCATGCTTACAAGTGTCAACAGGATGTCAATATTTTGGTTGATATGTGTATTTAAATCAAAGCACTTAGATAAGAATGGAACAAGTTAGTGTGTTAGAACTTTTTTAGTGATTGATGTTTATGGTTAAGTTAACTTCATGAAATTTTATGCCATTGTGCCATCATTGCATTGTTGTATGATTATGTGTTTGTGCGTTTTGTGGTTTAGTTTTGCTTAAGGACACCTAAAGCTTTAAGTGTGGGGAAGTTCAAAAGTGTGATTTATAATGTGTTTTTATAGGATATATAGTGTGTTTTTAGGTGTTTTCTTAAGAGGTAATCTTTTGTTTAGGGTTTATATTTATGTTTTTGTTAGTGTTTTTGGGTGCAATGTTTAATCATTATTGATTAAGATAAGAATTTGATCTTAACACATGCTTTAAGAGATATTTAATATGTTTGGTTGATAAATGGAGATATAAAATTTCAAGAAAAAATAAAGAAGAAGTTGGATAAAGGAAGCAGTCAAGATGATAGGCCTCTCCCTTTATACAGCTAGGTGGCCTGCTCAGCATCTCACGGTGGCCCTCTAGTCGATATTTGATCCAGTTGGAAGGTTCCCCGTGGAGCTAAGCCTAATGCCCCTTTTATCGAAAACCTTGACTTAACATTAATAAATATAAATAGTGAAGTTTTTTTAGTGAAATCATTTTACAGAAAATTTTGATAGCATAACAACTACATTTTGACATTCCTAAAATTTTTCAAAGTCTCTATAAAAAGTCAAAACACCTCTATATTCACACCAAATTCTCCAATGCAAATTTTGGACTTCAAGTCCACTCACAAGCAATTTCAAAAAATTACATCCATAAACTTTAAAAAACTAAAACATATTCATTGAATTTCTTTTAGAAAACTTTATAAGCATAAATTCATTCAATAAAAATATATTCAAAGCATATTCAAAGATATGCAATAGGTCCCAAAAATATTTACAAGGCAACAACGCCTACACAGCAGCACGTGACAAAGCTGACTACTCGCGAGGTGGAGTTGTTATTGCTGAAGCTAATCGTGGTTTTCTGATGTGTGTAAGTTATAATTAATAACCTCGTTAATATGCAAGTGTATAGTTCATTCACGTAGTACCTAAGGTGTCGATCTCACAAGGAGGAATAATCTAATCCTAAAATCTAAGTCTAAAAAAATTCGCAGTAATTCAAAATGTAACAAAACTAAGGCAAGAATTTAATTCAATCATGCAACTTAATTCCAATAATCAATTACGAAAATATTAACAAAGTAGCAGTTGCAACACACACTCAAGAATCGACATAAAGGAACTATCAATTGAGAGAAAGGGGAATTTTTACCTATCTTTAATGCTAACTTAATTGATTATGAATTATTGGATTATTGGTCCTATACGATCATAGTTGATTACTCTCTCTCGAATTACAACCATTAACCCCAAATTTTAAACCCTAATCAGATTATGGAAAATTTCAATTTCTCAATTAACAATCTATCCAAAACCCTAATTAGATCTAAAGTTATCCAATAAACTATTAGGAACCTATGCGAGATCTCTCTTCATACAATTACCGATTTAATTAATTTCTCATTCTTATTAAATCACCTAACTCTCGTTAGCCAATTTAATTATTTTTCATTCAATTCTTCTCTTTCTCAATCTCTCAACAGTTCTCTCTAGAGTTTTTGTTCAACAGTAGTTGATGTAAAAGCTCCTTCATCTTCTTTGTCTTATTCTTTATATACCTTTTCTGTTCTAGGCAACCTTAGGGATTTTTGGAGGTCCAAAAGGTCCAAAAACTCAAACTTGACATTTTTTAGTGTCTCTATATCTACCAAATACAGGCCACGATCGTGGGCCACATTTGAGCATTTTGTCATGATCATTGCAAGCAGGCCATGATCGTGGGCCATAACCTGGGCTTCTGTCATGATTGTGGCTTGTTTTGCTACGATGGTGGGTCATTGTTTAGGCCCGAGTGTCTTCAAAACTTCTCTATTCTTCGATGTTGACCTTGAAACACTATCAAACACATCAAGGTGACTCAAAGATATAACAATTAAACTTAAAGACTTGTACTAATCTATAAAAACACTTAAACACAATTAATTAAAAAACTATCACAATTTTAAGCTAAACATATACTAAATGATTGAATTAACAATTAAATACATATCAAATTAAGCCCTAAAACATAATGCAATTCACACTTATCAGAAGCCCCTGAACATGCATCTGAAAGGTTTCATTTAAAACAGAAAATAGAGTGTGAGGTAAACAAGCTCAATAAGTGCTAGATTTTCTATTCAAATCATATTTATTAACTTAAACTCCCAAAATAAATTCATTTCAATTCTTATAATTCAATACTAATATGAAACATATATGCTTCCAGAAACTAAGTTTCCTAAATCATTTTTCAAATAAATAGTGACGGTATTAATAATGTCATGAATTTTCTTACATGACATAGCCCACCACTAACTTCTTTGCCATATGGTACCCTTAGGTATAAAGTCATAGAGCTAGTTCTACATTGCTTACTCGTAATTAGTTAACGACTAGTTACGGAGCTGGTTCTACATCTCTTACTCTTACTAGGTTAACCGTTATATATATACCAATAATTCAGAATTGGTTCTACATTGCTTACCCATATTAGATTAACTACTATATATCAGTAGTTACAGAGCTAGTTCTGCATCACTTATCTGCAACTAATTAACCATTAAGTACGAAGCTAGTTCTATATTGCTTACTCGCACTAGGTTAACAGTTATACACCAGTATAATAACATTTATAAAACCTATCAATGTACCATAGGCTAAAAACCATTTACTTTTTATCAACCAATAACATAATTTCAACGTAACTTCAAATCTTATAAAATTCAGCTTTCAAACTTCAATTCTTATGTTACTAAAACATAAACTTATACTAGCGATATTCAATTGTAATGTATCATTCACAAAAAACTTATAATCGTATAATTTAAAATCACCTGTTATTAATTCTTTTGCAAAGAATATATCATATAAAACCATTAAAATACACTCACTATTTACAAATTATCACAAGCAAACTCATGCATTTGATGCCTCTCCTTTACCTACACAAAGCACATTTCGCTTAGCCAATTATTTACAAATTAGGAAATAAGGCATTAAAACTATATTTTTGGTTTAATCGAATTTGAGATTGGTGTTTAATCACATAACATGTACGCTAATCGTATTCTTGCTTTAACTTCTATAAGCTAATATATTGTTCTCAATTTCAAAATCTAACTTCGAAAGTCACCTAAATACCATCTTTTATCCGTTCTAACTTATCAATTTCTTCAAACACTATCTCACCCAATTACTTCACCATATGGCCAAATATGTAATGTTATAAATGCTAACTTTTTCCATTTGATTTTCTTTCAAAATTTTCAAGACAAATCACCTAAGATCCATGTCAAGCATCATCCAAACACATCATAAACCATTTCATCTTCATTACTTTCCACATACACTCCATATACTAATTTTGCCAAATAATAATGTAACACTTTATTTAATAATTTCAATGTCACAAATATAGTTAATGGCCATCCTTAATCACCTTTACATGGTCATTGTATCATAACCCTAACTTTTATACCAAAAATGCCCTTAATGCTAAACTTAACATATCTTACTGAAACTTTTCCAATTCAAATCTTTTTCATTTCTTTCCTTCATTAGCATCAAAATCATGTTATACATGAAACATAAACATAGAATTTTGGATAATTTCACATTAAAGAACCCTAGCCTTGGTCGATTCTCTCAAGCTTTATTTCTTGGTTTATTTTCTTTTTTCAACCCTTAAATGCTTCCAAGCTTATTATCTACTTTACATAAAGTCAAAAATCACCATTTATCTTAAATACATCCATACCACACAAAAACATAGAAAATTTGAAACTTAAGCTACAAAAACTTACCTCTTTTTTCGTCAACATTTGGGTAATTGATTAGCGCCTTCACTTAGCATGATCTCTTCAAATCTCCATCAAAACCCATCAAAGATGGCAGTCCTCTTCTTCCTTTCTCCTTGGCCATAAGTCACCTTGCTTCTTTCCTTTTATTCCTTTGTTTTTGGTCACTCACGGCTACTCTCTCCAAATGAAGCAATTTATGCCTTAAGTTTGCTTTTTATACGCCTTTAGTCTATTACACATGTCATCGCCTCATTGACCATCTTTAATGAGTCATTAATCCACTCAAACCATATAAAAAGACCAAATTGTCCTTTAGTGAGTTTAATTCATCAACTAACCGAATTAAAGTCCAAAAATGTTCCGTAACCATCTTATCGTTAAATGACCATGAAATAATCTAATTAGGGTCAATTCTTACTGATTGGATGCTTTAAAAAAAAATTCGAATGGGTTTAAAATCATCAATACCCATTATTTTCTAAAAAGGGCATTTTAGTCCTAACTTTTGAAATTCCTAAATCCATCCGATCAAACCTATTTTTGATTCATTTCAGTACCGATAGACCTAATACCTATTTCGGATATTTTTAATTATTTTTGGACTCAGGTCCACAAAAATCATTATTCAAGAAAAAAACACTATTCACCGAACATAAAATTTATATTCAATGAAAGGAAAGGTTCGAGGTTTTACAAAAGATCATGCACGATCATGATTAACAAACTAACCCGTAAAACACTTAAACACAATTAATTAACAAACTAACATTATTGTAAGCTAAACATATAGAATATGATTGAATTAACAATTAAATACATATCAAATTAAGCCCTAAAATATGATGCAATTCACACTCATCAAAAGCCCCTAAGCTTGCATCTGGAGGTTTCATTTAAAACAGAATATAAAGTGTGAGCCAAACAAGCTCAGTAAGTGCTAGATTTTCTATTCAAATCATATTTAACAACTTAAACGTCCCTAAAATAAATTCACTTCAATTTGTATAATTCAATACTAATATGAAACATATATGCTTCCGAAAACTAAGTTTCTTAAATCACTTTTCAAAGAAAAAGTGACCATATGGTACCCTTAGGCATAAAGTCACAGAGTTAGTTCTGCATTGCTTACCCACAACTAGTTAACCACTAGTTACGGAGCTTGTTCTACATCTCTTACTCTTACTAGGTTAACGCCTCTATATATACCGGTAATTACAGAGTTAGTTCTACACTGCTTACCTACATTAGATTAACTGCTATACACCGGTAGTTACAGAGCTAGTTCTGCAACACTTACCCATAACTGATTAACTATTAGTTACGAAGCTAATTCTACATTGCTTACTCACACTAGGTTAACCGTTATGCACGAGTATAATAACATGTATAAAACCTATCAATGTACCATAGGCTGAAAACCATTTACTTTTTACTAAACAATAATATAATTTCAATGTAACTTCAAATCGTATAAAATTCAGCTTTCAAACTTCAATTCTTATATTGCTAAAACATAAACTTATACTAGCGATATTTAGTTGTAATGTATCATTCACTTAAAAATCATAATCGTACAATTAAAATCACATGTCATTAATTCTTTTGCAAAGAATATATTCATATAAAACCATTAAATTACACTTACTGTTTTGCAAATTATCACCAAACACACTCACGCATTCGATGCCTCTCCTTTACCTACAAAAAGCACATTTCGCTTAGCCAATTATTTACAAATTAGGAAATAAGGCATTAAAACTATATTTTTGGTTTAATCGAATTTGAGATTGGTGTTTAATCATGTGACATGTACACTAACTGTATTCTCGCTTTAACTTCTATTACCTAATATATTGTTCTCAATTTGAAAATCTAACTTCAAAAGCCACCTAAATACCATCTTTTATCCATTCTAACTTATCAATTTCTTCAAAACACTATCTCATCCAATTACTTCACCATATGGCTGAATATGTAATGTTATAAATGCTAAATTTTTCCATTTGATTTTCTTTCAAAGTTTTCAAGACAGATCACCTAAGATCCATGTCAAGCATCATTCAAACACATCATAAACCATTTCAACTTCATTACTCTCCATATACACTCCATATACTAATTTTTCCAAATAATAACATAACACTTCATTTAATAATTTCAATGTCACAAATCCAGTTATCCTTAATCACCTTTACATGGTCATTATATCGTAACCCTGCTTTTATACCAAAAATGCCCTTAAGGCTAAACTTAACATATCTTACTGAAACTTTTCCAATTCAATTCTTTTTCATTTCTTTCCTTCATTAGCATCAAAATCATGCTATACATTAAACATAAAAATAGAATTTTGGATCATTTCACATTAAAGAACCCTAGCTTTGGTCGATTCTCTCAAGCTTAATTTCTTGGTTTATTTTCTTGTTTTTCAACCCTTAAATGCTTCCAAACTTATTATCTACTCTACAGAAAGTCAAAAAACACCATTTATCTTAAATAAATCCATACCACACAAAACCCAAAAATTTTGAAATTTAAGCTACAAAAACTTACCACTTTTTTCTTCAATCATTTGGGTAATGATTAACACCTTCACTTAAGTAAGATCTCTTCAAATCTTCATCAAAATCCATCAAAAATGGCAGCCCTATTCTTCCTTTCTCCTTGGCCATAAGTCACCTTGCTTCTTTCCTTTTCTTCCTTTGTTTTTGTCACTCCTGCCTACTCTCTCCAAATGAAGCAAGTTATGTCTTAAGTTTGCTTTTTATACTCCTTTAGTGCATTACACATGTCATCTCCTCATTGACCATCTCCAATGAGTCATTAATCCACTCACACTATGCAAAAAGACAAATTGCCCTTTAGTGAGTTTAATTCATCAACTAACCGAATTAAAGTCTGAAATGTTCCGTAACCATCTTATTGTCAAATGACCATGAAATAATCTAATTAGGGTCAATACTTATTGATTAGATACTTTAAAAAAATTTGGAATGGGTTTAAAATCATCAATACCCATTATTTCTAAAATAGGCATTTTAGTCCTAACCTTTGAAATTCCTAAATCCATCCGATCGAACTTATTTTTGATTCGTTTCAATACCAATAGACCTAATACCTATTTTGGTTATTTTTAATTATTTTCGAACTCGGGTCCCCAAAAATCACTATGCAAACGAAAATTACAATTCGCCAAACATAAAAATTTATATTCAATGAAAGGAAAGGTTCGAGGTTTTACATAAGATCATGCAAGATGCATGCTGGAGAGTGGAAGGCTTTCTGACACGATCATGCATGGAATGCAAGATCATGCAAATGATAGAATTTTAGGTCACAAGATTTTTATATTTTTGTCCATTCATGGCTAATTTTGAAGCATAAATAATTGTGGAAACCCTAGATAAAAACCTAGAAGAATCAAGAAGTGTAAAAGGAAAAGAAAAACATCAAAAGAGGCAGTTGGAAACTCTAAAGAGGAGATCAAAGAGAGAAAATTCCTGAAAAAGAAAGGCAGCAAAATTTTCCAACTCAAGGACAATGAAGAGAAAAAATCCATAATTCAAACTTCTATTCTTTTGTTTTTCCTTACCTCACTATGATTGAATTTTAATGATGAATCAACTGGGATATATGTTAGATAAAAATTGCTAAACATTAAGAATTACTTTTGAACTATTTGTTAAACTTTAATATTCTCAATTTAATAGAGATATATTTGTGGTGTTTATTGCTTTTAAATTTGATTTGAATCGAGAGGTTATATTGAATTATTTTTGTTGTGTTGTGCAACAAGATCTGGTACCATAATAGACCAATAAACATCAAATTAATAAGCAATTGAATAGAGATCTTAATTGTTTGTCAATTACCCTTAGGATAGCTTCAAATCCAATTAGATAATTAAGAAGAGTTTAAATAGATCTAAAGGTCAAGATTCAATTCTTATCTATTTAAATTGAGATTACTTAACTAGATCCTAAGAGAAAGTAACCATAACTATTGGGTATCTAGGGTCGGCTATTATTAAACTAAGAAGGTGAAGTGAAACAAAACAAGGATATAAGTAATTCCTAAGTTTTCATTATTGGTTAATCAACAATTTTACTAATGCTTGTTTAATTATTTAATTACCAATTTTCTTTATATTAGTTTATTTTCTAATTATTCTATTATATTGTTGACCTTAAACAAAGTGTGTTGCGAGAATTGTTACGTAACTAATACAATCCTTGTAAGAACGATACTTTTTTATACTATAAGATACAATTCATATATTTGCAGTATAAATAAGTTTAAATTAAACTCCAACAACTAAAGCAAAAGAAAATTAAGGAAAAAAAACTTTCCCTAAAAACCAAAAAACCCTAATTTAGATCAAGCAAATGAAATGGGTAAAATAAGAAAACAACACAACCAATCTTAAAACTATAATTACTCGATCATATTGTGAATTAGAAATATATAGATGTTGAATCTCGTCATTCAAATAATGCAATCTCTAAAAGAAGAAATTCTAAATATCAAACTTAAATTTGAAGACACAGATCGAAAATAGAACTAAATGTGACCGAGTTTTGACCCTATTGTAAAATCTAATTAAAAACTTAACACTAATATCGTAAACAAATCAAATCTTAGAAAATAAATAAAAACATTGTAATAAAAAACTCCCAAATTTAACGAAAACAAAAGGCAATGAAGCAAAGTAAGTAACTGAAGATTTTACCTTAAATGTTCACCGACAACAACTCTCGGTTATATTCCTAAAAGCTCGAAACTCTAAGATCGAGAGTATCTTTGAACCATAAAGGGGAAAAAGGAATCAGGTAATGAAACTCAAAACAAGAAGAAATATTGAAAAGAAAGAGAAGAATCTCAGCTTACCATTGAAGAAGAAAAAACGAAGAGAACGAGAAGGATAAAAAATGAAGAGATGATTGTAATATCTGCTCATCTTATTTTCGTGTGAATAGTGTAATATATATACAGGTTTTGTAACAGATGAAAAACAAAAGAATCTTTACAGCAAGGACGGTTGTTATAACAAAAACTGTATTCTCGAAACTTCTGAATAGCAATCGTCTGTATGTTGTTGCACGGTGAATCCCTGAGGTGCTGCTTAAGTTGGGCTTCTCTCAACATCCCCACTCAAACACAATCGGGGATTTGGAACCAGATTGAGTTTGGAAATTAAATGCTCCAGTCGAACAGCTGTCACTGCTTTGGTGAGAAGATCTGCAGGCTGATCAGTAGAGCTGACATACTTGACCTCTAAAGTTCCATCGGAAATTTTCTCTCTAATAAAATGGACATCAACTTCAATGTGCTTGGTACGAGAGTGAAACACTGGATTTTGTGACAAGGAACGAGCTCCATTGTTGTCACACCACAAGGTTGGTCGTTGAGAAGTAGTGAAACCCAGCTCCGAAAGAAGAGAAAGTAACCAAAGCAACTCAGTGGAGGTTTGAGAAAGAGCTCCATACTCCGCCTCCGTACTTGAACGAGCTACCACCTGTTGTTTCTTAGAGTTCTAGTAGACAAGATTTCCGCCCAGGAAGACACAACCACCGGATGTGGACCTCCGGTCATCAATGGAGCTGGCCCAATCTGAGTCACTAAAGGCATGAAGCTCGAGCGGGTTTTTCGAAGGTTTGAAAAGTAAGGCCAGATGAGATGTTCCTTGTAAGTATCGCAAGACCCTTTTTAAGGCTATCCAATGAGGCTGTAATGGGTTAGCGAGGAACTGGCTCAATTTATTAACTATAAAGCTGATATCAGGTCTTGTGTTGCAGAGGTATTGAAGGGCACCAACTAAACTGCGATAGTCGGAAGGATTGTCAATGGGTAAGCCATCA
>JAOSBO010000007.1:10391358-10419208 GCA_027563915.1 Erythroxylum rotundifolium
GTTAGAAGCACTAAGGCATTAAAGGAAGGGTAAGAGGGACTTTCCTCACCCATTAAGGGTAGAATGGGAAGAGGAAAGATTGTCTAATAAATAAGACGGCTAAAAACGTGAATGAAGGGAAGAAGGAGAGAAAATCAAAAAGGAAGAGAGAGAAAGAAGAAGAGAGGTTTAGGTGAAGTTGGAAAGAAGAGGACTTTGAACTAGGTCATGAATTTTCTTAGTCTTAAAGGGAGAATTTGAGGTTACCCGAGAAGGGAAAAGGAAAGATGAAGGAAAGAGCTTCCTTTAGAGGTAAGAATCTCACTAGTTGGTGAAGATTCAAGGTAAGTCGATTTTAAATCTCTTGGTGTTTTGAAGGGTTTTGGGTTCAAAGAGCTTAAGAAATATATGAGTTTAAGTATCCTAGAGTCAATTTCATGTTTTGATTCTATGGTTTCTCAAATTGAACTTGCTATTGAATGAGAACTTGGTTTGTTTTAAGAAACCAAGCAAGTCCGAACCAAGGAGAAGAACAAAGACAACATTGAAGTTGGAATTGTCAAGCATCTTAGGTGGGTAAAATATTTATGGTTGTTGAGTAATTGGGCAAATTCTTGCCTATGTGTGTGTATGTGTTTTACATGAAATTATCATGTTTGAAATTGAAATAATTGTGCATCTTTGAAATTTCATGATGCTTTGTGATTTTGTTATGACATTTGAAATTGAATGAAAAGAAGAAAAATGATAAAATGAAAGAAACACGAGAGTGCAAATTGTGATTGACTGAATTGAGCATGAGAATATGAAAAATGCATGGAAATGAATATATGCTTTTGTTTGGGTGAAAGTGGAACCATTTCGTTAGTCACGTGCACGTCGACGTAAAGCCTTCTCCCGGCTGCCCGCTTGTGGCCCACGAGATCCGAAAATAGACTGGCTTTGTTCACGGAGTAAACCATGGGTTTCTCTGTTTTGTTGACAGAACCCTCGAGTCAATTGTTTGTGCATTTGCATTGTAACATGATAAGTTTGATGAAGATGAGTATTGTGCTTGAAATGTTCCCTGTGATGATGTGTTGAGATTTGAGTTATGAATGTATTTGTGTTTATATACAAAAATGTCTGATTGTGTGGCTCATTGCCAATGGTTATAAATATTTTAGCCACTGAGCTGTGTAGCTCAACCCTCAAATTTTCCCTCCTCCGGTGAAATTCGAGAAGATCAGTGATCCCTGTAAGGCATTCAGACTCCAAGATAGATATAAGATTTTGAATTAAGTTAATATTTTGAATATCATATTCAGCATATCAACATTGAACATCTTTTGTATTTTGTTTTAAGTTTTGATGTGTATGTTGAAATGTAACAAACTCTCACTGCGTTAAAAAAAAAGAGACAGTGAAATTGAATTCTTTTCTAAGTATGATTTCTATTTATTTAAAGATTTGGGAAAATGAATTGTATACGTGCATAATCCTAATTGTGGAATTCCCAAAGGTTGTTAGTTTCAGAGTAGCATATTAGAATTGGAGAGATTGTGTTCTGAATGCAACGAAAAATATAAAGGAAGAGTATCGTCTATGATGACGTCACCCATAGACGTAAAGGAAAAAAACAGACGAAAGGAATCATCTGTGATGACGTCATATACAGACGCAAATGGAAGACAGATGCGATAATCATAGACGAAAGGAACATAGATGACATATCAGCACATAGATGACACGTCAGAACACAGACGTAAGAAACTTAAACGCCAGGAATCGTTTGTGTTATGCGCAAGGAAAGGCAGACGATAAAAAGACAGACGATAGGGGGAGGTCAAACACAGACGATAAAAGTCAATCCCAGACGATAGACGAAAGACAGACGATAGAGGTCAACACAGTTGATAGAAAGTCAAACATAGACGATAAACAGAACACAAAAGAAGAAGTTAGGGAGCTATGCTAAATGACCCGAAGTATATACATATGCAAATTATGGACTCACCAACGCTATTCAGTGACATATTTGCGCTCGAATGGAGATGGGTCAATCAGGAGTAGTTTGAAAGGCCCGTATTTGTGAAAAAGGTTGGGTATTTGAAATGCGATCGCCGAGCTCCGGAAACGGGGTCCGACATACCCCCAAGAACTTTATTAAACTATTTATAAATTTCACTATTAAATTTGACCATAATCTAGAAGATTTATGTTGACATATCTCTAAATTTGTATGAAATTCCTTTTAATTATGCTAGGTCCATTCATGTAATCGGTTTATTAATCTCAATTATATGAAATCACATATGAATCAATATGCCAACAATACTAATTTAAGAATAATCTATAACACGTAATTGAAACTAAAAATAAATTAAATTGAATAAAATCACTACAAGCTCCATTATGAGGTTCATCTAAGATATCAAAAAGTGTTTAGTTTATGTTCATATCAAACATAACATCAAAATTAAAGAGAAAATTGAAAACAATGTGAGGAAATCCCTATAATCTTCAATAACTTCACTCTATATTAAAGAAAATCCACTTTAAAGGTTCCTTGGTTAATTTTCATACTTCCAGCTATGTTGATGGTCATTTAATTTAGAAAGACATGTGATGCTTTATGGAGCCAATACATACATAAACACAGCCATGTAATGCCAACACTAGCTACTCACCACTCATCATAGGCATTTTCTTTAGGAATTAATCAAATGCCTCCAAACTCTTCAAACACAACCATGTACTTGTCATACACTTTATAACTCAATCAAAACAACTCCAATTTGCTCCAAACTTATCTAAATTCATTCCTTTTACTCCAAATGTGTGAATTAGACCTTAAAGCAAAATATGAATAACTTAAGAAAGGAAACAATAAAACTAATTGACAATCTCTCTAACCCATGAACTTAATTAATAATAATTAATTTAAATCAAGATAAGGAAATTGCTTAATATAGATTGACAAACTATTGAGCAATAATTTAAAAAAGGATAGGAAAAAGAGAATGCAAATCAATTTATGATAGTTTAGTGAATAACCTTTGCCTACATTCACTCTAAAACTTATTGGAATTCCACAATAATTCTTCTTTTAACTTGAAGATTAATGATAAATGCATATTTGACTATAATTATACACCTATATTTGTAGGTTATATATGCCTTTATAGACTAAAAGGAAAAGAATTCTAATGAAAACATACTATAAAATGAAAATTTAAAGCAACTAAGGAGCTACACGACTGTGTATAATGATTGTCTAAGTTTTTGTAAATATGTGGAGATTCAAAATTTTGAGTTCTAGTAGTATGAAGTTACACTGCTGTGTATATCCTATAAACGTGTGAAGAATGAAGAATTTGAGTTCTAGTCATGTGGAATACATGCCTATGTATCTTGATATACAGGGCACTATATGTTGCCCTTGTAAGTCTCTTGCTTGTAGGGAACCATGAATTCAAGTGTTTTGAATATATATGGTCTCCTACAAGCTCGTATATATCCCAGAAATCATAAAATTTACTATAAAAGGACTTGAGTAAAGGAAAATAGGAGGAAGTTGAATTATTAAGTAATTTTAGGTCGTAAGCAACATTTAGAGGCTATGATTTTGACCAAGAGACGAGGAAAACACAAAGAATATGTCAAGAGATTCATTAGATAACAACAATAAATTCATATTTGCAAGAAGATTTAGTAAAAGAGAAAAGAAGATTTAGAATTATCATCACTTTATTTTGCATTAGTTTTTCTGCATGTTTATCTTTGATTTCTTTTCTTAATTAGTAACTAAACGTGTTTAGTGTCTAAGTGTGATGAACCCTAGTTTGTGATAACAATACGTTTTAATCTCTTATTCAATGCAATTATATATGATTGATTTATTGCAATTTAATTATATGCTTTATTCTTATTCTAATATATTCGAAATATTAGTGAATGATTTTAAGATTAAGAAATCCTCTTGTACGAATAGATGGAAGAAGTAGTATCGATAGAGGATAATACGAGAGCACCTAGGGTGAGAATACCATATCTAGACCAACTTAAGATAGCTTAGATAGAGTGATGGCTGACACAACTTTTGGGTACTCAAAAGACTCTTTGACTATAGCAAATGAAGCTTGTGGAGAAGGTAGGATAGCTCGAGACCTTTTATGAGTAGATAGGTAAGCTGGAGACCACTGTTGGATGGATGGAAGAGCTATTATTATTAATGGCAAGCTATTAAGGCATCGATCTTCAACCTTTATCATCTGCCAAGGGTACCTCACTAGTAGCTCCTCCACCTTCTGAAGATTGTCAACCCGTGGACTTTCCATAGTCGGATAGGCTTGAGTCATAGAACAATTGAGGGAGATGCTCAACTTTTTTATGATTTCCTTTTCTCTTTAATTGTATATTTTCTTTTTCTTTCTTTTTTCTAAACATTATTGTTATTGTTATTTAATATTTCTTACTTTTTTGTTATGTTTATTTTCTTTTTTCTTTAATTACTTTTTCTTTATCTTTTGCAAGGAAATTAGTATCTTATATTGGATGTATAGTCCCAAACTTATGAAGATCACTCTAAAAATCTAATTACTTAGGGAAGTACCAAACTTCACTTTCTCGCCTTTTATTTTTATGGTTATATTATGTACATTAGGGACAACATACAATTTAAAGTGTGGGAAAGAGATTAATAATTTTCTTAAGTTTATTATAATCTTTGTTATTAAATTTTATTAACAAATATTCTAAATTAGTTGAAATATTTCCATAAATACTTTATTTCATTATTGATTATTGATTTAAATTAGTATGCAAAAGGATGATAGTTATAATAAACTTGCTTTTATAAGTCAAATTGTTAGTAATCATTGAAATAATCAATTTGAATGAAAATTGCGTATTATTTACACACATAAGGTCATCTTTTTTGTGAGCTTTTGAGCTTAAGAGCAATTTTTCAAAAATTTTAAAGCTCTTTTATTCTTTCATGTATGTTATCATGCATAGTTGAACAATTCTAGAACTTGATTTTATTATGCATATTGAGACTGTAATTTGTTAAATTAGAAGCATTGAAGTGATAAAGACATTTAGATTCAACAATTGTTTAGGCCTATTTCTTGGAAAATTACCATACCTTATTTTATCCCTTAGAAGTAACCAATTTTGAGCCTTAGCCTTTTACATTTATTATAAACCAATTATTAACCTTTATCCTATCTTTTCTTAAAGCCTTTTTATTGTTTTGAATGTTAACATTATTTGATTGTTTGAAACTTGAAAATTTGAAAGCTTCAATATTTTTTTTAATTATGGTACATGATGAATCTCTTAAATATCGATTAAATTTTTTTTGAAAGCATAAAAAAAGAAGAAAAGTATAAAGGACCTGTGTATATTATGAACAAGTTTCTTTTAATGTTTCCTTTGTAAATTTTCTTCAATTTTATCAAATTTTGTATTACCCCAATCATACCGCACCTAAGCCCCATTATAACTTTATAAAGACCTTTTGATTTTGTCTCTAGTTTACTTATAATTTGTGGAGGTGTGATAAATTGTAAGCTTATGGTTAAGAGTTTTTCTATGCATTAATTAGCGAGTTCTCATAATTTTCACTCTAACTACTTAAGTGCATTGAGTGAAACCTTGGTGAGGGTGTAAAGATTTATACTTTTGATTTCGAAAAGATTATTGATTTGATTATTATTAATATTGACTTATGAAGTTAGTTTTAGGATAACCTGATTCTACTTGCATGTTAATTTGATTAATATGACATGATGATTTAGAGTATGGATGGACATGTTAGGATTAGTAAAGGATGGACTTAATAAAGTTGATAATTTAAATTAGATTTGCTTGAGGACAAGCAAAAGCTCAAGTATGGTGATGCTTGACAAATGCATATTTGACTATAATATACACCCATATTTAATATGTTTTGCTTGATATTTCAAAGTTTTGTTGTATATTTGGTATATAATTGACTCCAAGTGCATTTGTAGGTTATATTGCCTTCATGGACCAAAAGGAGAAGAATTCTGATGAAAAGTTGGTATAAAACAAAGATTTGAAGCAACTAAGGACTTATGCAACCATACGTAATGACTGTGTAAATCTTTGTAAATATGTGAAGATTGAAGAATTTGAATTATAGTTGTGTGGAGTTACATGGTCATGTATCTTGATATATATACAATCTTGTATGTTGCTTATGTAAGTCTCTATGCCCCATATGAAATTGCAAATTTAGATGTTTTTGAATATACACAGTCTCCTACATGCCCGTATAAGTGATCGTGTATATCTCAAAAACCCTAAATTTCGCTATAAAAGTATATTAGTGTAGGCAAACAAGGGGGAGTCGAATTATTAAGTAGTTTTAGGTCGTAAGCAACATTCAAAGGTGATGATTTTGAATAGGGACGAGGAATACAGGAAGAAAACGATAAAAGATCCATTAGATAACAACATCAAATCCGTACTTATAAAAAGATTCAATAAAAAAGAAAGGGAGATTTATAATTATGATCTCTATGTTTTTTATTAGTTTTTCTACATGTTTATCTTTTATTCATTCTCTATAATTACTAAATAAAAGTTTTTAGTGCCTTAGTCTAATGAACACTAATTTGTGATAACAATACATTTTAATCTCTTATTCAATGCAATTATATTGATTGATTTATTATGATTCAATTATGTGTTTTATTCTTTTTTTAATATATCCAAAATATTAATGCTTTATTTGATTTCGTATGATTGAGATTGAGAAATCCTCTTGTATGAATAGATCTATCATAATTGGAAGGAACATATAAACTTAGAGATAAGTTAACATAAATCCTCTAGATTATGGTCAAACCTAATAGTAGTAATAAATTGATAATGCAATTTAACAATAAATATTTTTTAATCTTCTGATAGATTAGTTGCACTCAATTTTAAAGAAAATTTCATATTTTCTTCCACTTTTCTTATATTTTTACACAATTAAATTTTAGAAATAGTAATTGTTTCAATATTACTCAAATTTTTTTGGGTGTTGAGAGCAGTTTGTCCTTCATTTTTCCTTGTATTCTTGGTGTTTATTTTGTAGGTATTCATATAGAATATGGCACATAGAGTAAAGCAACTCACATAAAGGTCTAACCTTAAAGGAAAAACAAAGGTTGATAGTAGTGGTGCATGAGATTTGGCTATAGATTTTAGAGCCCTATTCTCAATCTTCTCATAAGAAGTAGGTGAGAAATTCCAAAAACTTCACACTAAAATTGTTGTTACACCTTGCTATTTTGATTTCCAAATTTTAGAAGAATTAGGCTTAAAGACAAAGTGGAATCTTTGTGTACTATAATCAATTAGGAAATTTTTATTCATTTTGATTTCGTTGTTTATGAAAAACTTTCACTAGAATTATATAATACCCCTAGTTGTGAGCCAAACAAGTTAGACAATTTTTGGTTTAGACTAAAATGGGAACCATGCAACTTAAGATCATAATATTATGGAGGATATATTTAGATTCCCTAGTAATAAAATAGTAGAATCCCATAAATTAGGGTAAGAAGTGTTTAAACCTTACAATGCACTAAATAATTTAACTAGGAATCCATAACACTTATTGCTACATAAATTCATGTGGCATATCATTTTTGTGAAGAGTCAAACCTATAAGTGTTTTAAAAAGGATTTATTTTTCCTTTATGTATGGACAATAAAATTAAGGTATGCATTTCTAAACATGTTTGATAAGTGTAAATTGCATCGTGTTTTGGCGCATAGTTTAATATGTATTTAGCCGTTAATTCGATCATTTAGTATGTGTTTAGGTTAGAATTGTGTTAGTTTGTTAATTATTTGTGTTTTAAGTTTTTTAAAGGTTGGTACAAGCTTTTGAGCTTAAATATTATGTTTTTGAGATACCCATACGTGTTTGCTAGTGCTTTAGGGTCAATATCGAAGAACATAGGAGTTTTGGAGGACATTCAGGCTGACACAATAGCCCACAATCGTGGCCTATCAGGCCACGATAATGACAGAAGCTCCGGGAATGGCAATCATGGCCTGTGTCGGGCAGACGTGTAGAAACTTATGAACTTCACGTTTCATGTGACTTTTTGGATCTTTCGGACCTCGAAAAAGCCCTAGGGCTACACAAAACATAAGAGACTATTTAAAGAAAAAAAAGAGAAGAAAGAAATGAGCCTTTTCATGTAGCCACTTTCAAAAGGCCTAAGAGAGAAAAAGGAAGAGAAAGAGAGGAGAAAGAGGAAGAAGAAGCGGTCTTGATCTGCTTCCCGATGCTGCTGTGTTCCCAGATTGTCTGTTATATGTTTCAATTTTATTTATGTATAAAGTTAGGATGGATTGTATGATGATAGATGGGAGAATGTTAACGATGTTCCAACTCTTCTCTGGGATTTTATTTTGAGTTAATTATAATTTAGTTGATTATGTTTATTGGATGAATGTCGTGATTTGATTGCGTCCTTGCATAATTCGACAATAAACTTAGAGGGTGAACTGAATGAAAAATGATTAAATTGGATTAATGAGAGTTAGGCAATTTAATAGAAGTTGTGACAAATCATATTGGTAATTGTACGGAGAGAGATCCTGTGTGATATTTCAATAATTTATTAGAGTGCTTCAGATATAATTAGGGTTTTGAATAATTTGTGAATTGACAGATTACAAATTTCATAATCCAATTAGGAATTATAAATTATTGTTTAATGGTTATAATTAGAGAGAGAGTATTCAACCTTAGGATTGTCTAGAACCGACACCTCATTAGCACATGATCATTTAGGTTAGCATTAATGATAGGTAAAATCCCCTTTCTCATAACTTGGTAAATTATTCGGTTGATTTCCATTATGCGTGCTTGTTGTTCAATTGTTAATTTCTTCATGTTTAAGTTTTGATTAAATTGGTTGAATTCAATTCTCATATTTATTTCCCATTGCATTATTTTTTTAGTCATATCTTTTTAGCCTTAGATTTTTAGGATTAGATTAATCCGCCTCCTCATGGGATTGACATCTCTTATACTACAATGGTGACCCGTGTGGTTATGGTATTTAAGGGCTTATAAATTTTAAAGCTCAAACATACAATCAACATCTTCCACACAATAATTACTTTAGTCACTAAAAAAAGTAGCTATTTACATATGGGAATTTTGGTAACTGCATTGGCTCAATATCATAATATTGTTGTTAATGGACTAACCTATATTGCTCCTGAGTTTTTCAATAATATACACTTAAAGAGGGCAAAAATCCTATAGTCCTATGGTACTTGATCTAATGTTAAGCATAGGATAGGATAGGTGGCCTCAAGTTTAGCCCTACATCAGCAAAATCATAAAGAAACATTGAGTGAAGGATTTAAATAAGAAGGACAAGGCCAAAAAATGGTACTTAGTAAAAACATAGAAAACAAACAAAAGTTGGAGGGAAAAATGGACACCATGGAAGCGTAATTAAAGTAGGCATTCGACAACAGTACTTCCAAATGAAGAAATTGTTAAAAGTATTTTGTTATGCAATGCATCCAAGTTCCTCCTTTAACACCATCACCATCATAGTCCCCATAAGTATTCTTGACCTTTTTATTTTTTATTTTTATGTTATTTATTTTTGTTTATTTTTAGTTATGTATCATTTCTATATTGAGGACAATGTGTTTTTTTAAATATGGAGACATATCTATATATATATATATATTTGCATTATCAATTATATATGACTTTGCATTTGCATTGTGTGA
This sequence comes from Erythroxylum rotundifolium, assembly GCA_027563915.1. Classification (NCBI taxonomy): domain Eukaryota; kingdom Viridiplantae; phylum Streptophyta; class Magnoliopsida; order Malpighiales; family Erythroxylaceae; genus Erythroxylum; species Erythroxylum rotundifolium. Next base: position 10,401,109 of record JAOSBO010000007.1, read on the forward strand.
AATTTTTATTTTTATTGCATTATGTTTCATTTTGTGTATTTGTATCAATGTTTTAATGGCATAGAATTGAAAGGAAATTCTTAATTACGACCATGATCATTTAAATTTTTAGGAAACATTAGCTTGTGAAGTTTGTGTTTTGAATGACTTTTTATGTGAATGTGCATGTTGATTACAATGTTGTACCTATTTTTTCACTTTATGTCACTTGTTTGAATGCACTTATGATTGGATGAATTTAACTTCATAGGAATCATTAGTAGCTTTTTTATGAAAATGGATTGACAAGGAAGAAATGATGTAGGTTATATTATTAAAAAAAGTTAAATAAATGTGCTAAATAAATTTCCTATTTTGTTGGACTTTTTGAAAAATTGGGGAGAATAGAGTTGGTAACCAATTATTAGTTATGATATAGCCAAGTAATTGAGGGACATTCACAACAAAATATTTGCCTTTATCCTAAAAGGCTATAATGACACCAACCAAGCTTGAAAGGATGCAACATAGTTGAGTAACTAGAGGATATTCATGACAAGGTGTTTCCTTTGCATTAAAAGTGTAACATGCCATAACCATGGCGCATATGCCCAAAAATATCCACGGATAGTCGAGAATATACTCTACTGAAATGGTACGTTAGAACAATCACATAAATATAGTCTTAGGCATCAATATAACTTAAACATTCCAAATACTTATTTCCTTCACAATCATAATAAGTCATATATGTCATTAACATTCCAAATTCAAGTAGACCATACACATCACTTTTGAACACAATCCTAGTACATCATACAGTAAAAAAATTACACACTAGAGACAATGGGTGTCATCACATAGAATGCTAATACAAAAGACATCTATCTAGACTTCAAAGGTATCAGCTGACCAGACCTTTGAGCCATTCTTGTCCCTGAAATAATAGTACTAGAATTCTATTAGATCGCTTTAAAAGCTAGGTCTCTCTTAATCCTGAAAATCAATGTTGCAATTTTGATGAGTTTGCGAACTCGGTGAGTGATCCTTCATTGATGTGCTCACTCAAGTCAGAACACCAAAATAAATTACAAAACTCAATTTAACAAGTATATTACAAAATCCAGTATCGCATACTACATCACATTTTGTCATATTTCAATAAGTACAATATACCAACATTACATATCACAATTTTAAAACAATTCAATAATTTCATCACAGTCATTCATATGATACATGTATAATTGCATATGCAAAGGCATATGTGTTTTCTTTCTTATTTTTCTTTGTTGTGACCGATTGTCTATTAACCTAATTTACTGTCTCTTATCCGTTGCGAATACCAAGCTCATTTCATATATTGTTCCATATCTGTTGTGGATGGCAAGTTCATTGTAATATAAGCTTATGGCTCTTTGTGCACAATTCAAAGCTTTAAGCTCTTTTCCACACATTGGCTACTTCGGTCACAACTCATTTATCTAATCAAGCATTTCAAAGTAATGAGATGCATCAATTCACATATCATGCTTTCGGTACTTTTCATTCAACATGCTCATGTTATATATCAAATCCTTCATATCCAATTATGAAATTCATCATTCAGTTGTTCAAACATTCCACAATATACATACAATTCAAACAGAAGCACATATAATTGAATTTATGCATCTAGGTTAACTCATAGTACGCTTAAGAAAAGTTATTACCTTGATGATCTCGCAATGTCTAGATGTTGACGATCAACTTATACATCTAAAGTCATGTAATACACACATAATTTACACATCAGTAAGTTGTTCAATCGTATGAATATACAATTATGCACATGCATATGTATATGTGTTGTGTTGAATGTATGCTCAATTGACCTTTCTAGTTATGTATTCTTATTCACAAGTCTTGACCATTCAATTATTATAACTTGTATATTACCACTTTACATTCAGGTTTATACCTAAGCAAGTTTGATTACTCTAAATTCATCAATCATACATTCATCAACCTTTTCTTGCAATATACATTCACACAATTTCCAATTCTCATTTACTTAATACCTACAATTGGATCATATTGTTAAGTCAAGAATACTTCACTTCTTCTATTGATTTTGATGAAAATCAAATAATAATAAAAATAAAAGTGCGTGAACTATTTTGATGAATTTGTTAAGTGCGCATATAAATATAAGTGGCACAAATCATCAAATCAAGATGATACTTAAGTAAAAGCTAAATAAGACAAAGCGTCTAAGACGGATCAGATGAAGTGATCAAGTTTAAGACACCAGACGAAGAATACCTAAGCAAGTTGATGTAATTGAAGAATGTGCTAGAACGTCAGTTACTTGGAGTTGGTTATAGGACTCAACTAATAACAGACTTTAGAAGACTCTACAAGCAGATTTCTCAAGAAGACTGTTCGAGATTTAGTTATAAATATTAGTTGTAGTCTTTGACTTCAATAAGAATTCTAAATGTACAAAAATACTTAGAGAAATTTTGTGCTCAAGTGCTCATACAAAAAAAATATTCTGAGAGAAAAGAAAGAAAGAAAGAGAGCAAATACATTTGTAACGTGAGTGTGGAAGCTCAAATAATATCTTTTCGAGTGAAAGAAAGGCTAGAGTCTGAAGAGGATAAGGAAGCAAATAAAGAATACTTTATGAAATAGATTTGAAGAGGCTTTGCAAGTGTAGAAATAATACTTGTAACGTTGAAGGAGATAGTGAAATATCAGACAAACTCTGAGGACTGGATGTAGCCCAAGGTTAAGGGTAAACCAGTATAAATCGCGATGTTATATTCTCTAACTCTTACCTTTTTAATTTTCTTTTTGTTAGAAGAATAGATACGAATTTCCGCTATTGCATTACTCATCAAATTAAGTGCATTGTTGATTCTTGTAATCATCCAAATTTGTCAAAAAAATCAAGAAGATTTTAAAGATTCATATCTTAGACGATTTAACACAATTCATCCCCCCTTTTTGTGTATTTTTCATATTATATGTGATTTCTATATTAACAAGTGATTTATTTTAGTTGGTATCAAATTAAGTTTCTAAAAAACACTCTGACAAAGTGAGGATAAAGATCCATGGCTGAATCACATGTTTTTATAGCAGAAGGTGCCTCCGTCTCAAGACCCCCTGCATTTAATGGTGAAGACTATCATTATTGGAAGGATAGGATGCAACTCTTCATAGAATCCACTCACATTTATCTTTGGATATCATTAAAAATGGTCTATATATCCCAATAGACAACAATGAGAAAAGAATCTCTCATGATCAATGGTTGGTTGATCGAAAAGATCGCTTTCAATTAAACTCAAAGGCCAAGTTCTTTTTAAGTTGTGCTCTATGCAGAAGTGAATATGGTAAGGTTCATGGATGCGAATTTGCAAAGGAAGTGTGGGACACATTAGCCATTGCACATAAAGGCACAAACCAGGTCAAAGAATCCAAGATTGGTATTCTTGTTCATCAGTTTGAGCTGTTCAAGATGAAAGATGATAAGTCTATTGATCAGATGTTTGGACGATTCCAAATAATTATTAATGGACTTAAAGCTCTGGGGAGAATCTACAACAGTTAAGATCATATCAGAAAGATTCTCAGAAATCTTCCAAAAAGATGGAGACCTAAAGTAACAGCAATACAAGAAGCCAAGGATTTAAGCAAGCTGAAGCTAGACGAATTGCTTGGTTCACTGAAAATCCATGAAGTAGAGCTTAATGCAAAAGATAAATCTAGAAGGGATAAATCTATTGCATTGAAGGCTGGTCAGAAGAATCAGAAGATGTAAAAACATAGAAGCACATCTTTAAAAGCATTAAAGATTGAAGAAATCAAGAATGATGATGCCGGTGAATCTGATCAAGATTCAAGTGAAGATGAAGATGAGCTATCTTTCATTTCAAGAAAGATTGGAAGGATGTGGAAAAAGAAATCAAGGGGAAATAAAGATTTCTCTTTCAAAAAGAATAGCAAAGACGATTCAAAGAATGAAAAAAGTTCTATCATCTACTATGAGTGTAATAAACCAAGACATTACAAGTTTGAACATCTGTTGCTCGAAAGAAAGCAAAAGAAAAGTCAAGAAAACAAAAGGAGCATGATGGCAACATGGGAAGATCTAAATTCTTCTGAATATGAATTCGATTCAGAAACATCAGAACAAGCAAATATGTGCTTATTCAAAAACATTAGAACAAGCAAATATGTGTTTGGTAGCTGAAAGGGAAAACAATGATGAGGTAATTTCTAACATTGATGATCTTCAGGATGCCTATTTAGAATTGATAGAAGATTCACATGTTATCTTAAAACAATATATGTTATCGAAAAAGAAATTTGCTGAAATTTTAAAAAATACAAAACTTTTAAAGAAGAAAATATCTGCCTTAAGAAACAACTAGATGATATGAAAAAGAAAGTAACAGTAGATAGATCTGAGGAAATTAATCAACTAAAACAAACGATTAATAGTCTTTCAACGGATTTATTGAAATTTATAGAAAGTACAAAAAGGATGAATGACATGATTGGAAGTTATAGACATCTAAATGATAAAAGTGGTTTAGGCTTTAATAATAGAAATACTATTCATAATAGTAATGTTGTTCATAATAGAAAGAAAAAGAAACAACACTCTTATTATTATAAGACTAACCCCAAAGGACCCTAGAAAATATGGATACCTAAAAAGGATATAATATATGCAGATCTCCTTACTTGGAAGAAGCAACCACCACCAATGTTATTTAGACAGTGGCTACTCGCGACACCTGACTAGAAGAAGGTCTATGTTCCTAGAACTCCAATATAAGCAAGGAGGATTGGCAACTTTTGGAGACAACAAGTAGGGAAAAATAATTGGGGTCGGCAAAATTAGTAAAGATTCCCTTTTTTTATTGATAATGTTCTACTAGTTGATGGCTTAAAGCATAATCTAATCAGTATAAGTCAATATATGATTTTATATTTGAAGTATCCTTTAATCAAAATTCTTGTATAATAAAAAACAAGGACAGTTCCATATTCTTTTCTGTCAAGAGACGAAATAATCTCTATAAAATTAACTTAGACTATTTGAAAAGTTAAAATATTTCATGTTTTATATCAAAAGATGATGAAAAACTAATTTGGCACAAAAAGCTAGGTTATGTTAGCTTTAAACATATTTCCAAGTTAGTTAGACATGATTTGGTAAGAGGTTTACTAAAGATAAGTTTTAACAAAGATTTCTTTTGTGAAAGTTATCAAAAAGGAAAACAAGTTAAAACATCTTTTTCGTCTAAGAATATTATGTTAAGTCAAGAAGACTTCACTTCTTCTATTGATTTTGATGAAAGTCAAATAATAATAATAATAGAAGTGTGTGAACTGTTTTGATGAGTTTATTAAGTGCGAAGATAAAAGTTCATTAGATGATATGAAGTCGTAAGACGATGCACAGACATAAGACGATACGAAGTCATAAGACGATGCGAAGTCATAAGACGATGTGTAGACATAAGACGATGTGAAGTCATAAGATGATGCGCAGACATAAGACGATACGAGTTCATAAGATGATATGAAGTCACAGGACGATACAAAGTCATAAGACGAAGCACAAACATAAGACAAAGCAAAGATATAAGACGAAGCATACAAATCAAATCAAGATGATATAATCTACAACGACAGTTAGTTAGTTAGAGGTGGTTAAAGGACTCAACTAACAATAGATCTCTGAAGATTCAACAAGCAATTTTTTTAAGAAGACGATTGGTGAATTAGACTGTAAATATCAGTGTAGTCGTAGACAAAATAATTTTTACTTACTTTTACTTACACGAAATAACTCTGTGATCAAGTGAGTATGCAAAAAAAATCTTGAGTGAAAAGAACAAGGACATAGATCAAGAACACCTGTAGCGTGAGTTTAGAAAAGCTCAAATAATATATTTTCTAGTGAAAGGAAGGCTAGAGCATGAAGAGGCTAAGATAGCAGATAAAGAATACTTTGTGAAAGAGACCTAAAGAGGCTTTGGAAGATTAGAAATAATACTTATAAAGTTGAAGAGATAGTGAAATCTCAGATAAACTCTGAGGACTGGACGTAACCCAAAGGTTAAGGATGAACTAGTCTAAATCGCGGTGTCATATTCTTTAATCTTTATCTCTTTGATTTCTTGTTGTTAGAAGAAAATATATTATTTCTGCTTTTCCATTACTCAAACAAATTAAGTGTGTTGTTTTGTAATCGTCTAAGTTTTCAAGAAAACTAAGAAGATTCTAAAGATAACTATCTTAGACGATATTACACAATTCAACCCCCTTTCTGGTGTATTTTACCTATTCTAAGTGATTTCTATATTAACAAGTGATTTACTTCCATTGGTATCAAAGCTTAAGTTTCCAAGAAACGCTGTTACAAAGTGAGGACAAAGATCAATGGCTGAATTACATGTTTTTATAGTTGAAGGTGCCTCCGTCTCAAGACCCCCTGCATTAAATGGTGAAGACTATCATTATTGGAAGGACAGGATGCAACTCTTCATAGAATCCACTCACATTTATCTTTGGATATCATTAAAAATGGTCCATATATCCCAACAGACTACAAAGAGAAAAGCATCTCTCGTGACCAATGGTCGGTTGATTAGAAAGATCTCTTTCAATTAAACTCAAAAGCCAAGTTCTTTTTAAGTTGTGCTCTATGCAGAAGTGAATATGATAAGGTTCATAGATGCAAATCTGCAAAGGAAATGTGGGACATATTAACCATTGCACATAAAGGCACAAGCCAAGTCAAAGAATCCAAGATTGGTATTCTTATTCATCAGTATAAGCTGTTCAAGATGAAAGACGATGAGTCTATTTATCAGATGTTTGGACGATTCCAAATAATTATTAATGGACTTAAAGCTACAGGGAGAATCTATAACAGTTAAGATCATATCAGAAAGATTCTCAAAAGTCTTCCAAAAAGATGGAGACCTAAAGTAACAGCAATACAAAAGGCCAAGGATTTAAGCAAGCTAAAGCTAGACGAATTGCTTGGTTCACTGAAAATCCATGAAGTAGAGCTTGATGCAGAAGATAAACCAAGAAGGGATAAATCTATTGCATTGAAGGCTGGTCAGAAGAATCAGAAGATGTAGAAAATAGAAATACGTCTTCAAAAGCATTAAAGATTGAAGAAATAAAAAATGACAATGTCGGTGAATCTGATCAAGATTAAAGTGAAGATGAAGATGAGCTATCCTTCATAAATTAGAAGGATGTGGAAAAAGAAAAAGGGAAATAAGGACTCCTCTTTCAAAAAGATTGCAAAGATGATTCGAAGAATGATAAAAGCTCTATCATCTGCTATGAGTGTAATAAACCAGGACATTACAAGTTTGAATGCCCCTTGCTAAAAAAAAAGAACAAAAGAAGAGTCAAGAAATCAAAAAAGGCATGATGGCAACATGGGAAGATCTAGATTCCTCTGAATCTGAATCTAACTCAGATTCATCAGAAAAAGCAAATATATGCCTGGTAGCTAAAAGAGAAAGTGATAATGAGGTAATCTCTGACTTTAATGATCTTCAGCATGCCTATTTAGAATTGTTAAAAAAGAAGTTTGTTGAAAATTCTAAGAATACAAAACTCTTAGAAGAAGAAAACGTCTTCCTTAAGAAACAAGTAAACGATATGAAAAAGAAAGTAACTGTAGATAGATATGAGGAGATTAATCAATTAAAACAAAGGATTAATAGTCTTTCAGCAGATTTATCTAAATTTATAAAAAGTACAAAAAGGATGAATAATATTATTGGATGTTATAGGCATTCAGATGATAAAAGTGGTTTAGGATTTTCTGGTAGAAATACTACTCATAATCATAGTGTTCTTCATAATAGGAAGTTTGCTGCTAATAGAGGGAAAAAGAAACAACATTTTTGTTATTATTCCAAGAATAATTATAAGACTAACCCCAAAGGACCCAAGAAAATATGGGTACCTAAGAAGGATATAGTATATCCTGTAGATCTCCTTATTTGGAAAAAGCAAACACCATCAATGGTACTTGGACAGTGGCTGCTCATGACACATGAGAGGCAGAAGGTCTATGTTCCTAGACCTCCAACTTAAGCATAAAGGATCAGTAACTTTTAGAGACAAACAACAGGGAAAAATTATTAGGATTGAAAAAATTGGTAAAGATTCCTTTTCATCTATTGATAATGTTCTGCTAGTTGATGGATTAAAGCATAATCTAATCAGTATAAGTCAATTATGTGATTTTGGTTTTGCAGTATCCTTTAATCAAAATTCTTGTTTAGTTAAAAATAAGGACAGGTCCATATTCTTTTATGCCAAGAGACGAAGCAATCTCTATAAATTAACTTAGATGATTTGAAACGTCAAAATATTTCATGTCTTATATCAAAAGATGATGAAAAATTGATTTGGCACAACAAGCTAGGACATGTTAGCTTTAAACATATTTCCAAACTAGCTAGACATGATTTGGTAAGAAGATTGATCAAACTCTTTTTAGAGGAATTATTGGTTCTTTGCTTTACCTAACTGCAAGCAGACCTGTTATTATGTTTAGTGTTTGTTTGTGTGCAAAATTTCAAACAGATCCTAGAGAATCTCATTATATCACTATTAAAAGAATATAGAGATACTTGACAGGTTCTACTGATCTTTGCTTAATGTATGAGAAAGGTAAAGATTTCAGGTTAATTGGCTACTGTGATGCTGATTATGCTGGAGACAGGATTGATAGAAAGAATACAAGTGGAGTTTGTCACTTTCTTGGTCATAATCTAATTTCGTGGTCAAGCAAGACGCAATGTTCAATTACTCTATCTACTGCAAAGGCTGAATACATATCAGCCGCAAGTTGTTGTTCACAAATACTATGGATAAAGAATTAGTTAGAAGATTATTCTATCCGAGAAAATCAAATTCCAATCCTCTGTGACAACACAAGTGCTATTAATCTCTCAAAGAATCCAATCTAACACTCAAGAGCAAAGCATATTGAAGTTAGACATCATTTTATAAGAGACTATGTACAAAGAGGAATCATCAATCTACAATTTTGTTGAGACGAATCAACAATGGGCAGATATATTCAACTCTTAAGTGAAGACAGATTCAAGGAAATTAGATGAAATTTGAATATGGTAAAGTTAGTTGACCATTTGTTTGAAACTCCATGACCTGGGCGATATGTCCTAATGAAGCAGAAAAGTCGTAAGTTCTTAAGAATGAATAGTAACAGTAACTTTTACTTGGTAGTATCAATCTTATGATTACTTGTGGATTATTCACAGACGTTACAAACTGTAACTTTTCAAGAGTGTTTATAAAAAGAAATTCTCTATTACTTGAAATACTTTACATTCTAGAATTCTCTTTTGATTCAATGTTACTCTCAATAAAGACGATTCAATCCTCTATTCATCAAATCTTTCTCTTTTTAATCCCATATCTCTCTTTCAATATCTTCTACATACTAACCTCGCTTCTTTAAGCGAAATACATTTATTTGTTTAGTGTTTATTCATTACAGATTAGAAGAATCTCAAATTTTCTTGTCTACAGGAGACTAGTCGTTTTCACTTCTCTGAAGGATGATTGAATGGATATCAAACCTGAGATCAAAGCAGCTGGTTGGGAAAATTTCTTCAAATATTCAAGACCTAGTGTATCCAAATAAAGTATATGAGTTCTAGAAGAATGCAAAGGTGGTAGATAACACCTTGATATCAGAGGTAGACAGGTTGTCAATGATTGTCACACAAGAGTCCATTGTAAGGGCTATTGAATGTCCAAATGAAGGAGCAAAACTGCTCAACAATGCAAAGTGGATTGTTCAAAATGAAGACAACATCAATCAACAACTATATGATTCGAGTAATCCAGGAGTCAAGAAGTCTTCAAACCTAATTCCAAAGGCTAAGGTTCTTCATTCAATTCTTCTTCACTGTATTCTACCAAGAGCGGGATCAAAAGATTTGGTGACAATGAATGATGAACATTGTCTATTTCATCTACTCACACATCAATCTATTAATCTTCCATTCTTGATTCTGAAATACATGATAAAGGCTAAGGAGGATTATAATCAGAAAAGTGGTTTGTACATTATGGTATGCTGTTGACAAGAATCTTTAAAGAATCTAGAATCCTACTTGATAAAGGAAACAGAGTAAAGCTGAATATTAAGAGTGTTATCAACACCTTTACCATTCACAAAATAGGGATCAAGACTAAAGCTGAAACAGATAAAGATTTCACACCGAAAGCATAGTCTAAAGGGGAGCTTTCAATCAGATGAAGCAAGAAAGAAAATGTTTCATCTGAAATATAAGGAAAACCTTAGTTGTCTAGAAGAATCTAAGAAAAGGTAAAAAGTAAACAATCGTCTTATAAGTCACTACAAGCTAAGATGATTCCTGAAAGGAAGGAAAGTTTAGTTCAACAACTAACTCACAAAGTGTCTTTAAAGAGGAAGGCTGAGACGCTCCAATAAAAAAGACCCAAGAATTCAAGAAGGTTGCCAAGATTGATGACCTTATGACAACAAGAATAGAAAAGACAAAAAGCTCTAATTCTTGGTCAAAGTTTTAAAAGTGCAATGGAGCAACAACAACAGTAGCAGCCTACCAAAACAATTGTCTCTATCGCTCAGACTCAATCGGAAAAACAGTCTGGAGAGACAAAGATAAAAAGAAAGTTAGTATTTGAGTAGAAGAAGTCTCAACAACAACTCTCTTCCAAGCCAGCAGAAGAATAAAAAAAGACTAAACTGACATAGAAAAGGAAGGTTTCATTGTTTGATGTTCAACAAAAGACATAGACTGTTGAAACACAGCAAGTAACTTACAATCCCCCTCAGCTAATGAAGAAAAAAGATTTGGAGATGAAGATAACAGAAGAATCAATGCCTGATCACAACAGAGGTTTAGAAATCATAAGAGAACCTTCTATAAAGAAAGTCAAGTTTCAAGTTGAACCTGTAATAGTAAGCGATCAGATGATTCATTTTCTAAGCCCTGAAGAAAGAAGATTGTACTGTATTCTACAAGATGAAAAAGCAGAACCATATCCATTGAAGATGATGAACAATCTTTACACCATCTACCCACTGATGTTGGACCCCGGATATTTTTCATTATGTTAGTAAGCATGATTTGAATAGATTTTGTTGAATTGCTAGATAAATCATTTTATTGTAGTTTTATTATTATGTCAAGTTTAGGAGGATTTAATACATGGATTGATGGAAGAATTAAGAATAAGTTAGAGGATAGTATGGTGTAAGTTAAATTGAAGAATTAAGAATACATAAAGGCATTTTGGGTGGATTACTCAAGGTTAGAAGCACTAAGGCATTAAAGGAAGGGTAGGGTGGACTTTCCTCACCCATTAGGGGTAGAATGGGAAGAGGAAAAAATTGTCTTGTAAATAAGAAGACAAAAATGAGAAGAAGGGAGAGAAAATCAAAAAGTAAAAGAGAGAGCAAGAAGAAGAGAGGTTTCTGTGAAGTTGAAAAAGTATAGAGCTTTGGACTAGTTTACATTTTTTCTTAGTCTTAAAGAGAGAGTTTGAGGTTATTCAAGAAGGGAAAAAGAAAGAGGAAGGGAAGAGCTTTCTTTAGAGCCAAAAATCTCATTATTTGGTGAAGATTCAAGGTAAGATTGATTTTAACCTTTTGGAGTTTTGAAGGGGTTTTTGGTTCAAAGAGCTTAGGAAATGTATGGGTTTAAGAATTCTAGGATCCATATTAGTGCATGTGCTTTATGGGTTCTTAAATTTGAATTTCTATTGAATGGGGATTGTTTTCATTGTTAAAGAAAATCAAGAGAGGCAAGAGGAGTAAGAGGAAAGACATCTTTAAATCCAACAAAACAAGTAAGGATTTTAAGGTGGGTACGGTTTTATAATAGAGTAAATGAGCCACTCATTGTTTTTCTTTAAAATCAAGAAAGCTAAATGGTTTTAATTGCATTGTGAATGTTGCATTTGTTTGCATTTGGTTGGCTGTGCAATTGTTGCATTTATTTGCTACATGAATTGTGTTCATGATTTATGAAAATGATTTCTTTTTAAAAAGTTGCAAGATTATGAAATCAGTTTCAAGAATGTTTCTCTGAAATATCTCATGTGCATGAAAAACAAGTTTCCAATAAGATGCCATTTAAGGCAAATTGTTTTAAATTCATGAATGACATGTTATGTGGGTTTGTAGTGGTCCCTCAAGAACCGTCATGTGCAAGTTGACCCAAGAATAGGTTTCTTCCGCCTGCTCGCAAGTGGCACGGAGCTCCTCCAAGGACTCACCCAGGTTTACGACTACATAGGACCGTTACATGGAAATGTATAGTGCGTCATGAATTAGACTTACTCGAACCATTGTTGATGTGTTTATGTGTTTATGATTGTGACAAGTTTGAGGCATGCATGATTTATAAGTGCTCATGAATTGTTTGATTAAGTGTTTGTGTTTTCTATGAGAAAGCATTACGGTTTTCAAGTGAAAAATGATAAAGAATTTTTGAAAATGGTTTTGCTTATTTCTCTTTTATAAAATTGTCACCCACGAGCTTTAAGCTCACACCCTCCCAAATTCTGTCCCATTTAGGTGAAGAGCAAGAAAGTGAGTAAGTTAAGAGTCAAGCCAAATCACTGTAGTCTATGTATTTTGTTGGTTTTGAAGTTGGTTTATGTAAAACAATGCTTAAGATGCATTTGAGCAATTATAGTCCTTGGAAACTTTATAATTCAATTTATGATGTAAGGGGGCTCGAAATTCCCACTAAAGCATTGTAAAACTATTATTTATTTTGAAGATGAATGAGATATATGTATGTTCTGCTCATGATTGTGACCACTGTTAAGTTTTCACGCTGCACGTGTTGATCAAATGAGTTTGATGTGATGGGAGGTAGTTGATGTTTATTGTTTCTGGTGTATTGTGTTTTCGGAATTGAATAAATAGTGGTTGAAAAGATTTAAGTCTACATTAAGTAAGGTAGATTGCAAGAAGGAAACACATATGAAGTTTATTGTTTGTGATGATGTCACATACAGACACAAAGGAAAAATATAGAGGAAGAGTATCGTTTGTGATGACGTCATAGACAGACGTAAATGAAACACAGATGCAAGAAACATAGACAAAAGGAATCTTCTGTGTTATGCGCAAGGAAAGATAGATGCAAGGAATCATCTATGAGGACGCATCATAACACAGACGATAGGGAGTCAAATACAGACGATAGGAAGTCAAACACAGACGATAAGAAAGTCAACTATAGATGATAGAACACAGACGATAGGGAGTCAAACACAGACGATAAGAAAGTCAACTACTGACGATAGAAAGGTAGCCGATAGAAGCACAGACCATGGGCCTACCATAGACGATACAAAGAGGAAGTTAAGTCAGTATGATTAAGTAGTCACTTAATTGGGATCAAACACATAATTCACTAATCAAGGATCAAAAAGTGATTATCAAGGAGCAAGAAGCAGTTAAGGACTTAGGCTCTAAGTACAAGTTAAGGGACAAAATGTTTAGAAGAGATCAAGATGAAATTTCAAGTTTGAGGATTGTCCTTGTAAGGGCACTCTACCCTTGTGGAATGCGAGTCCAGAGGTCACTCAAGACGTCGGACACGTGTCTCACAAAGGTGGGGTCCCAACACTTGTGGTATTAGAGCGACTAGATTGAGGTTCAGACGAAGGACCAATTTTAAGAGTATCCGAAGCATGAATTGGGAAGGTTGAGACATGAAGTGTACATGCATAGTTTTAAATGAACAAATTGCATTGTTTTGAATTGTGTTCATGATTTGAAATTGACTTATACGAATTGAATTGCTTTACACAATTTGAAACTATTGTGCAAGAACTAAATATTTTTATTGGTTTATATTAAAGGAGTGAGTATGCCGCCTCGAAGAAGAACTCGAGGAGCTTTGACTCGATCCAGATCTTGCCAAGAGAGCACGGATGAGTCCTATGTCCTACAAGATGCAGGGACACATGCTGCCCTGATCCTGAGGCACCTAGTGTGCAACATGAGGTGCCTCCACCGCCTCCTCCTATGCCAGCCATGGATCCGTAGTTCTTTCAGGCCTTTGCTCAGGCTTTCTCATATGCCATGGGCTAAGGGTCTCAAGTCCCTATGCAAGCTCCAGTGGAAAGGACTGGACAATATGATAAGCTCCGCAAGTATGGAGCTATGGTCTTCAATGGGACTATAAATCCCGAAGAGGCTGAGGCATGGTTGAAGAGGACCGAGGGTCCTAATTTAGATGAAGTGATCAGATGAAGAGAAACTAGATTATGCAGTCAGTTTGTTGCAGGGGGATGCACTCCACTGGTGGGAATCAATGCCCCATAGTTAGGTTATGCCTCCAGTGTTGACATGGAGAGATTTTGTGGAGGTATTCAGGAAGAAGTACCTCTCAAGGGTGTTCATACAAGAGAAAGCCAGGGAGTTTCTGAACCTCACACAGAGGGACATGAGTGTGAGCGAATATGAACTGAAGTTCACCTAGCTTTCCCTGTATACAGGAAATATTGTGGCTAATGAAGAAGACAAGTGCCGCAAGTTTGAGGGAGGTCTTGATTTGGGAATCAAGGAGAAAGTCTTGATCCACAATTTCTGTGACTACCAGCTATTGGTAGATGCTGCACTCCAGGATGAGAAACTGGAGAATATAAAGAATGAGGTAAACAGGAAGAGGAAGAACAGGGAGCAGTTTTCTAAGAAAGGGATGAGTGCTCCAATGCCTGAGAGGAGTGTGAAAAGCTTCCATACACAGAGTAAGGTGGGGAGTGATGCTTTTGGTAAGGAGAACCAAGTAAGAACAGTATCAGTGCAAGTCTCAACAATAGGAGGCAATAGCAAGATGGGGAGGAGTAGATTCACAAATCCCCAATGTGAGCATTGTGGGAAACTACATAAGGCAAAGTGTCTCAAGTTACTTGGAACATATTTTCGATGCAGAGAGAGGGGACACTTGATCAGAGATTGTCCCCAAGTACCAAGGCAAGAGGGGTCACAGTTTTAAGCCCCAAGGAGAGAGAAGAAACAGTGGGAATCAGGCCAGTCACTGAGGTGGGCAGTCCTGAAGCTGCAAGGAAGGCTATTCCTCCAGGAAGGCCAAGGGGTCAAGCTTAGGCTCAGGCAAAAGTGTTTGCTATGACTAGAGAGGAAGCCGCAGCCATACCTGAAGTCGTCACAGGTATGGCTCGATTACTCAATTCTGAAGTATATGTTTTGATTGATTTTGGTTTCACACATTCTTTTGTTTCTGCAAGCATGACATTACATGATGTTGATTCGATGCCTTTAGATAACCCCTTGATTGTTAATACTCCTTTAGGGAGTCATGTAATAATAAGCCAAGTATATAGAGGTTGTAAACTCTTCATTGATGGTGCTAGACTGGTAGTGGATTTACTATCTCTAGACCTGAAAGGCTTGGATGTCATACTGGGAATGGATGTCATGGAGAAGTATAAAGCGAAGTTGGATTGTGGCCTTAAGGAAGTGGAGTTTGATCTAGGTAATGGAGAGAAGGTAATTTTCAGAGGAGACAGGAAAACACCAGCACTAAGAATTATTTCTCCTTTTGCTAGCTGACAGGATGATGGAAAAGGGGTGTGATGCCTTCTTGGCACATGTTGTGGATGCTGGTGTGAATGAAAGGAGGTTAGAGGAATTTCCAATTGTAAGGGAATTTCCTGATGTGTTCCCAGAGGACTTACCAAGTTTACCACCGATGAGGGAAATCGAGTTTGCCATTGACTTGATTCCTGGAACTGCACCCATTTCTATACCACCTTATAGGATGGCTCCAGCTGAGTTGAAGGAGCTTAAGGAACAGTTAGAGGAACTGTTAGAGAAGGGGTACATAAGACCAAGTTCGTCACCATGGGGAGCTCTGGTTTTGTTTGTCAGGAAGAAGGATGGAACACGGAGGATGTGTATTGATTATCAAAGACTCAACAAGGTGACCGTCAAAAAAAATTATCCTCTGCCACAAACAGATGATATGTTTGACCAGTTATAGGGAGTAAGGGTCTTTTCCAAGATTGATCTCAGGTCAGGATATCATCAGCTCAAAATCAAGGAGTCTGATGCAAGCAAAACAACCTTTAGGACTCGGTATGGGCATTACGAGTTCCTAGTCATGCCTTTTGGTTTGACCAATGCTCCAGCTGCATTCATGGATCTTATGAATAAGGTCTTCAAGGGGTATCTGGATTAGTTTGTCATAGTGTTTATCGATGACATTCTGGTATATTCCAAGAATGAAGGGGAACATGAGAAGCATTTCAGGATAGTGTTACAGACACTGAGGGAGAAGGAGCTGTATGCTAAGTTCAGCAAGTGTGAGTTTTGGCTGCATGAAGTAGTATTCCTTGGATATGTGATTTTGAAAGATGGGGTACATGTGGATCTAAGGAAGATTGAAGCAGTGGTAAATTGGCATACACCAAAGACAGTGATAGAAGTGAGGAGTTTTCTGGGTCTGGTAGGTTATTATAGGAGGTTCGTGGAAGGATTTTCTATGATAGCTGCTCCGATGACTAAGTTATTGAGGAAGAATCAGATATTTGTCTGGAGTGAGGAATGCCAGAAAAGCTTTGAGGAGCTCAAGAGAAGATTAACAAGTGCTCCAATGTTGATGTTGCCTACTAGAGAGGAGGGCTATACAGTGTACAGTGATGCTTCAAGAAAGGGTTTAGGTTGTTTGTTGATGCAAGGAGACAAGGTGATAGCTTATGCTTCAAGGAAATTGAAGCCTTATGAATTGAATTATTCGACCCATGATTTGGAATTGGTAGCAGTGATTTTTTCCATGAAGATTTGGAGACATTATTTGTATGGGGTTCAAACGAGGATCTTTACTGATCATAAGAGTCTAAAGTACTTACTAAGTCAGAAGGAACTAAATTTGAGACAGAGAAGGTGGATTGAGTTGCTTAAGGATTATGAATTGTTGATTGAGTATCATCCAGGAAAGGTAAATGTGGTGGCGGATGCTTTGAGTAGAAAATCCTTAATAGCACATGTTCAGATAGTTTATCTGCCTTTATTGGAAGAGATGGCCAAGCTTAAGATAAGCTTGAAACAGGAGGAATCAAATTGTATTGCAGCTAATTTTAGAGTAAGGCCGATACTCAGGGAAAAAGTAAAAGAGTTACAGGCACAGGATGTAGAATTAAGCAAGCTCGGAGAAGAAATACAAATTGGCAAGAAATCTGAAGTGGTAGTGAGGGATGATGGACTCATGGTTGTAGGAAACCGACTTTGTATCCCAAATGTCAAGGAAGTGAATGATGAAATATTGGATGAGGCACACAATGCACCTTATGCCATGCACCCAGGTAGCACCAGGATGTACAGAGATTTGACAGAGCATTTCTGGTAGAAAGGCATGAAGAAGGAGGTAGCAGAATATGTAAGTAAGTGTCTAGTGTGTCAACAAGTCAAGGTTGAGCACCGGGCACCTTCAGGAAAGTTAAGGCCATTATCCATTCCTGAGTGGAAGTGGCAAAGGGTGGCTATGGACTTTTTGATGGGTTTGCCTAAGACAAGTAGGAAGCATGATGCCATATGGGTTATTATTGATCGGTTAACAAAGTCAGCCCATTTTCTGGCAATTAAACAGACTGATTCTCTGCATGTGCTAGCAAAGAATTACATTGATGAGATAGTGAGATTACATGGAATTCCTGATTCTATGGTTTCTGATAGGGATCCTCGATTTACTTCGAGATTCTGGGGAAGTTTGCAAGAGGCTCTAGGAACCAAGTTGAATTTCAGTACTACTTTCCACCCTCAAACTGATGGTCAATCTGAGAGGACCATTTGGGCACTTAAGGGAATGCTCAGGGCATGTGTGATGGACTTCAAAGGAGCTCGGGATGAGCATTTGCCATTGGTCCAATTTGCTTACAATAATTCGTACCATTTGAGCATTTAGATGACTCCTTATGAAGCACTGTATGGAAGGAGATGTAAAACTCCTATATGCTGGGATGAAGAAGGAGAAAGGAAGCTAATAGGACCAGAATTGGTTCAGATGACAGTTGACAA
>JAOSBO010000007.1:10433550-10443574 GCA_027563915.1 Erythroxylum rotundifolium
AAAATACCCTTATGCATTCTTAATTCTTCAATTTAACTTACACCATGCTATACTCTAACTTAATCTTAATTCTTCCACTTAATACATCAATTTCTATTAATCCATGGAATAAATCCTCCTAAACTTGACATAATAATTAACCCCAATTAAAATGATTCACCCATCAAGAACACAAGATTCATTCAGTTCATGCTTACTAAAATAATAAAATTTTCAGGGCCTAACACAAGATATGTCAATTTTTATGCCACATCTCCATTCCATATTGAATCGTTACATTTAAGGTATAAAGATATGTGTGGTGTGTTGGATTGGACAAGTATGGGAGACTTCAAAATGCAAGACACCTGTCCATTACATCTAACCTAGCTATTGGAAGATAAGGAACAAAAGAGTGGACAGCTAGATGAAGGAAAGGTGTAGTTGTCGATAGCTAAGAAAAGGCTACAGCTAAAAAGTATTAAAAAAAAGTGATGCATATTGCATGGGACTGCAGATATATCACGTGAGTTACAATAAAAAACAAAGAGATATGTGAGTGTTTCGACTGAGCTAAAACACGTGAGTGAGTAGTGTGTTATGTACGGTTGAAAGAAGAGAAACATGTGAGCTACAAACATGTGTGGTTAAATTAAAAAGAATTGTACAACAGTTGGAATGTGAGATAAGAGACGTTAGCCACCTATCCATTTTCCACATTTTAACCTAGTTTTCGGCTGAAGTGAAGAGGAGGTGTCGACAGTTAGCAACTATCTAAAAACTCAACATAACTAGCTAAGAAAGTGAGTGGGGGTGGTGTGATAAAATGGTGAGAACCGAAGCTCCCATCTTTGTTGGAGAGTGAAGAAAATGTGAGTGGAGGCTGCTTCATTTCAGTTTTAACGTAGCTAGGTGGGGTGGAAGTAGAGAAGAAAGAAAGTTGCATGAAGCTAAAAGGAGCAACTAAGAGCTGTCGAAGAACAAAACAGAGGAAGCTAGCAACCAACAGCTGCGAGAGAGATCATAAAAATAAAAATTTCATGAAACAAGAGAGAGCTTGTGGTAGAAAAGTGAAAACTTGAACATTGACTTAGGCCAAATATATTAATTTGTCACATCATAAATAGTGGAGTGAATAGAGGCTAGAAAAAAGGCAGAAACAAAGTAGAAAAGAAGAGAGCATTGGCGTGGAACCAAGGAAGAGTCATCTTCAGCTACCCTATTCTCCTCCACTCTCTCTCCAATTTTTTTAATCAATGGAGGCCGCAAAGGCTGATTGTTAGAGCTCAAAGATGGAGATGGAAGGCTAAATCACTTTATGTCAATTTGGAGGTGGAATCGAGGCTAAGGAGCATATTAAGCATTTAGTGTTGTGTATTGTTGTCTACTCTCTTTTTAGATTGTTACATTATTTTGTATGGATTGATTGGGTATTTGGATAATGATGGTTTTAATGCTTTATTGATTCATTTTTATGACTGCCCATAGCTAGATCTTGAATGTGATATGTATTCGTCATATGGAAGACCGTTTGTAATAACTAATGGTACCGAATCGTTAGAAATAACATAGCTTAGGTTAAATAGTTAGTGCTAGCGTGATTATTAATCAAATTGATCTATTTTTCTTATTTATAATGATGTTGTATGGATAAACTTAGAGAAGTTGTTATAGGTTTCTTGATAATTAGTGTTAATTAACAAGCACTTCGTATTTAACTAAAACTTAAGGAAAAACTGGAATTAATAGAGCTTGCTATGAATTCACAATCAATAGTCTAAAAGGAGGAGTAAAGATAATAACTCAATGACATTTGTGAAATTGTGCTTAGGCTGAGATGAAACCAATGAATTGGTGTTCAATTTATTCATCAACTTTATCGTTTTGTTATAGTTTAATTTGATTTATTTTCATATATTCAATTTTATTTTTTAATTTGCTTCAAATTGAAAATCCCCTTATTTGCTTAAACAGATAATTTAGGAAATTAGTTGAAATTAATCCCTGTGGGATCGACCTAGACTTATCACTATCTATAGTTTAGTCTAGTTATTTTAGCAGTGTTACAATGTGCAACCATTATGCATCATCCTTGAAATAATAAACATAAATAGAAACATTGTAGAAATCATAAGAGAGTTTTTCTTTGATGTTATTCTCAATCTTATGGTGTTTTCTACTTTATTAGAATGATTGCATATTTCTTTTCTAGTTAATTATGAGTAGGAGTTTTATCTTAGGATTTCTCTCTCTTTAGCTAGTAAATACCTAGCTAAAAACTCTATAAACTAAGAGCCTATCTTAAAAGCTAAGGTTCATAATCTTATATAGTGTAAGTTGGTGGTGAACACAATGTGGAATACCAATTTATTTCAAGCCATGTGTTTAATCTTACATTTAGAAAAGATTATAGGCTCTATAATATATGTGTTTAAGATTGTGTCAAACATTGTAACTTTATTTCCAATTAACATAGGCTCTAACATGCTCATGTATTAGACTATTTCTTTTAACCCTGTTTCTAAACAAGAACACGTATGAGACCATGTTCAAACTTCTCTCCTACTTTCCATGTTAGAAAGAGGTATATAGGCTATA
Source organism: Erythroxylum rotundifolium (assembly GCA_027563915.1). NCBI lineage: Eukaryota > Viridiplantae > Streptophyta > Magnoliopsida > Malpighiales > Erythroxylaceae > Erythroxylum > Erythroxylum rotundifolium. The sequence goes on from JAOSBO010000007.1 coordinate 10,436,128, forward strand.
ACATGCTTATTTCTAAGATTGTGTTTAGACAAAGGTAAATATTCCTTTTAATTTAATTTACATGCTTCTTAATTTTTAATCGAAATGACTCCCAATGTAACTTTTCTCTGAAATTACCTAACAACACAAATAAAACTAATTAAGTTTCAAATCATAGTAATTTATATAATAGGTATAGTAAAATACTAAAAATTTCCTTAAAAGTATATGTACGCAATCCAAGAATCATATAATATATGATGAGTCTTTGTTCATTAGTATGAGTAAGAGAAAAATGGTTCGATTTATATAATTACGCAGTTGTTATAGCTGGAGAAAATTTTTGAATTCATTTATAAGGGCTTCTCTTAACTTTAAACAAGATCTACAAAGTGTTACTTTTCACCCAAGGGAAAGACAAGATGATTATAAGAGCTCCTCTTTGCTCTTAGTAACTAAGATATCATATAGAGCATTCCTCTTCACCCACTGGAAGAAGATGATAGTGAATTCTTCAGAGGAGCTTGGGGAGTGGACATAGGTCAATGGTTCTTTAGTCAAACCACTATAAATTAGTTTTATCTCTTTTTCTACTCTTTTTAATTATTAGTATGATTATTTTATGGTTTTCATATATGAATTTGTTTCATAATTATTCATTAGAATAGGCAATTCATCCATTAGCTTTCAAATAATGTAAAAAGTAATTATATAATATTCACCTCCTCTTACGTGTCATCCAAAAACCTACACAATTCACTTGTCACTCTTTCTTAAGTATCCTTTAATTACCTTACCAGTAATCAAATTGATCTTTCTAATGTTGTTAACGACATTAACACAAATTTTCTATTGCATGTTTATGATAATAAATTAACTAAAAGATAAGTACTTAGTGAAGGTTTCAACAATTATAATGTTGTCATCAGATATAAAGCATAGAATTATTGTTTACTATATTTAAGTCCAATCATATTAATTCTCCACCGTTAGTAATTAATTTTATTAATGAAATTTGAAAAATATTTTTAAAGTTTCATTCCAATTTGGCCAAAGATTTCTTAAATCAATATTAATTAAGAAAAATTGAGCATTCTCCCTATCATTCATGCTATATTCAATAACTAGTAAGCAAGCTATCTTTGAATAGTATTGGTCTAATTAGTATCAAAATATTAAAATTATAGAATTTATTAACCATCTAATTTTTGAATGTCAATTCTCTGTTGGGGTTTAGAAAGGAATCTTAAACTTATGTCAAATAAATGTAAGCAGCATAAGTATTGAGGGATGTCTAAATTGGCTAGTGGAGAATAGAGGAAGATCCAAGAGGAATTCGATTACATATCTGACAAGCTTTAGAGCTTGCATTAGTATGATATGAAAGGAAAGAACCAACAAATCTTGAAAGTAAACAGGAAATCTAAAGCAGGTAGTTCTTGATCTAAGCCTATTTTTAATTTCGATGAAAAAACCTATCATTTATGTATAGATATGATGTGGAGAAACTAAACTAATCTTTTATGATGGCGACGATGTATTAGTTTATGTCTTACAACTAATCGGTTTAGTTATAGTATAGTGACAATTATTTTAAGGCATTATTTATCTTATAAATGTTTAGATGTATAAGATAAAGTCCATGGGATAATTATACATTGCAAATGAAATTATTATAAGATTCACATTGCTTTTATTTATTATCCTTAAATTGTTCCTAGTTATTGTAATATTAAGATTGAACATTAATATAATGCAAAAAGACTAGCACACGTTATGTTTTTCCTTATGAAGCAAGTAGTCGATCTCATAGGATAAAGTGTGGAGGTACTTAAACAAATGTATAGGTGCTTATTAGAGAACAAGTTCACTGAACTGAATCGATATAAGAAAATCCATTTAGAACATTACTTGTATGTTTCTGGAATTCTCATCATGATGATTGTATAAGTGATCCTTTGACTTAAGGTCTCCAAAGTTATCTTGTAGCTGTGTTATTATACTACTTATGACTTATTTAATCAAAGGTCGTTCAGTTGGTAATCATTCGATATAGTATGAACTATATGGAGGTAGTTACTTAATCAAGATAGGATTCGTCACCCTAAAGTAATCAGAGATAATGTTCTATTGTTCTTAATTAGTATTGATTCGAGAAATCCTTGGGTAAGGTAGAATGATGATTTGTAAATAGTTTACAAATGTAATTAAATGAATCAATAACTAATGGTGAAGGACTAATAAGATTGGAATCAAAAAAGTAGATGTTAATTCTATACTCTGTCTAATCATAACATTGTATGATGAAAGGATTGAATTATTTAGTAAAATTATGGGCAGAAAGGTTAGTAAAAACCACTTTAACATTCCTAAATATTTGGGTGGTTATGATGTATTGCTAAACACTAATCTTGAACTATGATTATAAATTGTGTAATTGGAGAATTAAAAATAAATTAAAAGGAGTTTTAATTTATATAATTCTAATTACGAATTAGAATTATAATTTATAATCATTGTTAAAAATATTTGGGAACCTGATGGGTCACACATAAAGAACAGGTTTTAAAGAGCAAAGTTATTTTAATCAAGTTGTACTTAATTGTAAAGTTTGATAAACTTTATGATTAAATATGAGATACCAGTTGACTTATTTATGAGTTAGTCAATATTGTAATAACCACAATTGCACAACGCAGATATAGCTAGTACTAGAAAGTATGATTCGATCCCACGAGGATAGTGAGTACTAGTAGTCACCTTTTTTGTATTATCTAGCCAACGAACTGATCTTGGATTTTAATAAAGAAAATAAAAACTAATGCAAGTAAAATAAACAAGTAATGATATTGAATAGAGAACTAAAGAAGCAATAAGAAAATTAGTATCTTGGTTTCAAATCACCTTAAACCCTTAACAGATTGATCTTTTAGTATGCAATTGTTTTGTTGATATATTAAACCATGGAGACTCCTATGGTATGCAAATATTTGACCTTGAGTCTACTAACAACTAATCCTAAGGTTTCCAACTAAATTGCTCAGGTTAAAGTTTATAGGATTGCATTACCGATTTATGAGTCCCTCTATTAGGTTTGATCTTAATCTGGAAGATTTATTTCATGGTTGCAATCAACTCCTTCCAATTATGATAGATCTATTCAAACCTAGGATTTCTCAATCTCTATGTATGAAATTAGATTGTAATATAACATTCCAGTGTTTATTGGAACATAAATAAAATTTGCAATTGTATCTTAACAAATCAACCAACCAATTTCATTAATAAAAGAGTCAACACATGTTAAGGTAATGAAATAAGGTTCATCTAACCTAAATACTAACGAAATATTTAGTTACACATTTGCCAATATGAAATCAAATATACATAAATAGAAATGTGAATTGAAAAAAATGGAATCATAATTATAAATCTTGCAGATTGTCTTCTATCCTATATTCTTGCGACGTAGAGGTTTAATTTTGTATTCCAATGGATGTCTCTATAAAATTTTTGCATTTTTTGCTCCTCTAGGTTATAATCACACTTGGACTCGCCTCTGGGAAGTTCAAAACGCCTCCTTTTGTCTTTCCTTCATATCTCTGTTCACATCCTTATATATGAAATTCTATGTTTTTGGTCAATGCACGGTCTTGTGCACTGCTGTGCATAAGACCGTGCATCACCAAATTCTCTGAAAATTAAGAAATGGCACGGCCTGGGAGAAGTGCACAAGTAGATGCACAGTCGTGCATCCCTTCTATGTGTTGAATCTTCATTTTATGTTGTGTTTTCATTTGAGTTTGTAATTAGATTAGAATGTGTTATTTATATAATTTTGAAAAAGGATTTTTTCTAAATCATAACAAGTAAGAAGAATAATTTATTAAATTTTTTACTTAAATTTTGTTAAAGGAGTCAAGATAATTGGAAATAGTTCCCAATTGTATTTGAAAATTGTTTTTATATCAAAATAAATTTTTATTTGGAATAGGAATTTAATTTATTTAGGAATCAATGGATTTAATCTAATTTAATTTTTCTAATGCGTTCAAAATATTATTTTAGATTATAAAGATTAATAAGTATAAACAAACAAAGCTTGATATTTTATGTATGTAATTTGATTATAAGTGCATAAGTTACACACTTTATTTATATGTTCAATATATATTGAATGCAACTTAAATTATATGTTTTATATGTGTGATATTTAAAATGCAATTTTATGTTTGATGAGACAAACAAAATAAATCCTTAGTTAAAATATTAAGTATACCTTAGATTGTAATTATTATTTTCCATTCTTATAAAAATAAACTAAAGTTCTGTTTCTTGTAGGCTTATTGAGCAAACTCAAGGCCCCTTTAACTCAAATATGTTTAGTCTTATAATACTTGTTTTTTTAATATCATCTAGTTTTATTGAATTTTCATTAGGTAGAATAGGATCGATAATTTTAACATCAGACTTTATATTTTGTTCAGGTTCTAGAAATATAATGGGTTTGGTTAATCGTACAGATTGTGATTTAGATAATGGAGAGATGGATGAAGAAGAAGGTGATTCGGAAAAAGAATGTCTTCTTTCTATACTATCCTCAAAATCGTGGAAAATATGGTCCCAAGGCTATTCTTCTACCAAAAGTAGAACCTTTAACCTCCTACCTTTTCTTTCAAAGTAGACCTATTGACACCATTTATTTAACCAATCTCAATATCCTATCAGAATTTCCAACGGGGTTCATTTAAGCCATAAAGAATTACAAGGATTGTTTTGCTAAGGATCGAGAAATATTTGTCAAAATATGGAGCAGCTATCTTATTTTTACCAAAGGAAATTTACAAGATGATGAAATAAAAGTATCTCAAATTGCTTTTATTCAAATCGGAGTCAGCAATGGTCTTTATCCTGGCATTGACGAACCTCCTAACAATCCTTCCTCTTTGCATATCCAACATCGACACAATTTTTTCTTTTGAGGGCAGTGTTTTTGTTTTGGCTTAAACTATCTATAGTTATATTTACGTAAGTGTTTTTTATAAGGTCTAAATGGTTTTCTTTTATAATAATGATGAGGATATCAATAAACTAAAGTTCTATTTATTGTAGGCTTATTGAGCAAACTCAAGGCCCCTTTAATTCAAATATGTTTAGTCTTATAATAGTGGTTTCTACTTAACTAAATTTGTGTGATTTGGATGAGCAAACTCATGATCATGTGAATTTAAAGGCAAGGTTAGGAATAACATATATGATATGTTTTGGCAAGAGTTGTCACCTAATGGGTCTAGAAGTCACATGAGATATGATTGGTAAAATTGTTATCTATATAATTTAGAATTAATTAGTTTGTTGAGCAAACTCAAGATCAACTATGCTTGAATGGGATCCTAGCCCACTAGAAAGATTAGAGTAATCTTTTCGAATAGTAGTGAGGGCTATTGTTTTGAATAAAATAGTAGAACTAGGCAAATACATAATTAAAGTTCTAATCTCATTTGGTATTCATGGCATAAAATTAATTACTTACTTTCTTACATTTATTTTTGCTCCTAGTAGAATTTAACTTGTTTAGTATAGTTGATACTAAATTAGTAAACCAAATTTCTTAGATATAAGTTATGTTTGAAAAGAGTTTTCAAAATTATAAAAGAAAATATGTATGCCTATTATGCAATTTTTCTATAATCCCTGATGAGGATTCAACGACAAAGTTTTAGGGATATGTCAAAAGCATATAAATGACAAAATGTAATGGCATTTTGAGTTAAATAATATCTCATAAACCTTAATGACACGTAAGATATACGTTAGCATCATGATAGCAAGATAAAAGAGGATGCATAGGGTAAAAATGAAAGGTATAGTACCTTGTTGGAATTGTTCCACTTAATTTAGCCTACTAAAAGCATAATTGTGTACTACAATTAAAGGCTTAGCTATAGTGTGACAACAATTGTCATAAGAAGAAAAAAGATTACGTGACTTTTCTTGCCTATACGAGATATGATAGAGATCATATATATTTCTATCTCATGCTTATGAGTATTTGATACTCAATTTAGACTCAACATTAATATAATGTTCAAAGCATGATAAGAATTAGATTGTTATGTAAAAGTGGTTGATCCTATTTTATAAAAATAGTTTGTATGTGTTAGATCAAAGGAGTACTTAACATAAGTGGGAAGAATGAAAAGGTTTGATCATCGAGACTATCTCTTTATGCCATATTGTTTAAATCAATATAAAGACAATCATAAAGTTTTATATAAGGATGTATGTATCCTTTTGATTGTGAATTAGATAAAACTTGTGAAAATTGTCAAGTTGAATAATATCCAAATCAACTTTTAGTAAAAAGATGATGATGGAATTGAATAGTTAAATCTATACGTAATCATGTGTTAGATGGAATAACAATTCATAAAAGAATATTCATTATATTCATTATATTACTAATGACTTTATGCGATATAGTCATATGTATTAAATGGAATGTTGATTTAATCATTTGAAAAGTTCAAATTGTTTAAATGTAACTAGAAATTAAGAATTAAGAATGTTGAAGCACTTTGATGAGATTGTTGTGGTGAGTTTTAAATTTTTTTTGATAAATCAGTGAATTAAATAAAAAGATAAAAATGTTATTTACAGCTCACGAGAATGCCCTATAGGCAAATTCTCTATCTATCACAATATGAACAGCCTCTTCAAAGGACATGAGGAAATCTACAATATGATATAATTATTGGTTATATACAGGGAATGGGATTCTCTAGTGTATACCGTCATAATAAAATTCTATAAGATATGGTTTTATATAAGGAGAAAAATACAATATGATATAATTAGCAAGATTTCATATCAGATTTGAAATGCTAAGTCTTTAAAATAGTTAAAGTTAATGATTTAAGGATGTAATGATTGGTTGAAGCATACATTATCGCTTAATTTTGGAACTAAATTGGATAATAAAAGATTATGAGATGCTAAAAGGTTGGATATAATCTTACAGATCTGTCGAACGAATTATTTGTTTCAATGTATACTTAGTGGGAGAAAAATTCAAATCTCATGATAATAAATCCAACTGGAACAATTACATTTATTAATATATTTGATGCATAGTTAAAAGGCTATGAGACATTGGAAGATTCACTTTCATAATTAATTCAAAGAGTTTTTTTTAGAGATGATTGTGAATTTGTTATGTCTACAAAAAGGTTAGTGAATGTATAATTGTCCTCTTTAGTGGGAGTTTTTAGAGAGATATTGCTTACAGAGAACAATAATTCTAATTTTCAATTGTTGAAAATCATAATTGTCCAAGAACAACTTTTATCTGATATGAAAAGGTAATAACTTAGTTCTAGGAATTAGAGCTTTAGAGAAAGATTGAAAGTTGTTCACCTATTTTAAGTTTAAGTACATAAATAATGTAATAAAGATGTTTAGTATTTGA
>JAOSBO010000007.1:10443674-10458969 GCA_027563915.1 Erythroxylum rotundifolium
CTTGAACTATGATTATAAATTGTGTAATTGGAGAATTAAAAATAAATTAAAAGGAGTTTTAATTTATATAATTCTAACTACGAATTATAATTATAATTTATAATCATTGTTAAAATATTGGGAACCTGATGGGTCACACATAAAGAACAGGTTGTAGAGAGCAAAGTTATTTTAATCAAGTTGTACTTGATTGTAAAGTTTGATAAACTTTATGATTAAATATGCGATACTAGTTGACTTATTTATGAGTTAGTCAATTTTGTAATAACCACAACTGCACAACACAGCTATAGCTAGTACTGGAAAGTATGATTCGATCCCACGAGGACAGTGAGTACTAGTAGTCACCTTTTTCGTATTATCTAGCCAACAAATTGATTTTGGATTTTAATAAAGAAAATAAAAACTATTGCAAGTAAAATAAACAAGTAATGATATTGAATAGAGAGTTAAAGAAGCACTAAGAAAATTAGTATCTTGGTTTCAAATCCCCTTAAACCTTTAACAGATTGATCTTTTATTATGCAATTGTTTTGTTGATATATTAGACCATGGAGACTCCTATGGTATGCAAATAATTGACCTTGAGTCTACCAACAACTAATCCTAAGTTTCCAACTGAATTACTTAGGTTAAAGTTTATCAGATTGCATTACCGATTTATGAGTCCCTTTATTAGGTTTGATCTTAATTTGGAAGATTTATTTCATGGTTGCAATCAACTCCTTCCAATTATCATAGATCTATTCAAACCTAGGATTTCTCAATCTCTATGTATGAAATTAGATTATCATATAACATTCCAGTGTTTATTGGAACATAAATAAAACTTGCAGTTGTATCGCAACAAATCAACCAACCAATTTCATTAATAAAAGAGTCAACACATGTTAAGGTAATGAAATAAGGTTCATCTAACCTAAATACTAATGAAATATTTAGTTACACATTGGCCAATATGAAATCAATACATGAATAGAAATGCGAATTGAAAAAAATGGAATCATAATTATAAATATTGTAGATTGTCTTCTATCCTATATTCTTGCGAAGTTGAGGTTTAATTTTGTATTCCAATGGATTTCTCTATAAAATTTTTGCATTTTTTGCTCCTCTAGGTTACAATCACACCTGGAATCACCTATAGGAAGTTCAGAATGCCTCTTTTTGTCTCTCCTTCAAGTCTCCATTCACATCCTTATATATGAAATTCTATGTTTTTGGTCAATGCACGGCCTTATGCACTACTGTGCAGAAGACCATGCATCACCAAATTCTCTGAAAATTGAGAAATGGCATGGCCTGGGAGAAGTGCAAAAGTAGATGCACAGTTGTGCATCCCTTCTATGTGTCGAATCTTCATTTTATGTTGTGTTTTCATCTGAATTTTTCTCATTTAAGTTTGTGTAAGTCAATTATTATCTGTAAAATGAATTAGGTACCAAATATATAATAGAAGTATCAAATATCAAGCAACGGTTTTAGTTAGTGTGGCTAAGTTTGTAACTGCATTAAAATGTGTTATTTACATAATTTTGAAAAAGGATTTTTTCTAAATCGTAATAAGCAAAGGTTTTAGTTAGTGTGCCTGAGTTTGTAATTGGATTAGAATGTGTTATTTATATAATTTTGAAAAAGGATTTTTTCTAAATCATAACAAGTAAGAAGAATAATTTATTAAATTTTTTAATTAAATTTTGTTAAGGGAGTCATGATAATTGGAAATAGTTCCCAATTGGATTTGAAACTTGTTTTTATATCAAAATAAATTTCTATTTGGAATAGGAATTTAATTTATTTAGGAATCAATGGATTTAATCTAATTTAATTTTTCTAATGCGTTGGAAATATTATTTTAGATTATAAAGATTAATAAGTACAAACAAACGAAGCTTGATATTTTATGTATGTAATTTGATTATAAGTGCAAAAGTTGCACACTTTATTTATATGTTTAATATATATTGAATGCAATTTAAATTGTATGTTTTATATGTGTGATATTTAAAATGCAATTTTATGTTTGATGAGACAAACAAAATAAATCCTTAGTTAAAATACTAAGTATACCTTGAGATTGTAATTATTGTTTTTCATTGTTATAAGAATAAACTAAAGTTCTGTTTATTGTAGGCTTATTGAGCAAACTCAAGGCCCCTTTAACTCAAATATGTTTAGTCTTATAATAGTGGTTTCTACTTAACTAAATTTGTGTGATTTGGATGAGCAAACTCATGATCATGTGAATTTAAAGGCAAGGTGAGGAATAACATATATGATATGTTTTGGCAAGAGTTGTCACCTAATGGGTCTAGAAGTCACATGAGATGTGATTGATAAAGTTGTTGTCTATCTAATTTAGAATTAATTAGTTTGTTGAGCAAACTCAAGATCAACTATACTTGAATGGGATCCTAACCCACTAGAAAGATTAGAGTAATCTTTCTTAATAGTAGTGAGGGCTATTATTTTGAATAAAATAGTAGAACTAGGAAAATACATAATTAAAGTCCTAATCTCATTTGGTATTCATGGCATAAAATTAATTACTTAATTTCTTACATTTACTTTTTCTCCTAGTAGAATTTAACTTGTTTAGTATAGTTGATACTAAATTAGTAAACCAAATTTCTTAAATATAAGTTATGTTTGAGAAGAGTTCTCAAAATTATAAAAGAAAATTTGTATGCCTATTATGCAATTTTTCTATAATCCCTGTCGAGGATTCAATGACAAAGTTTTAGGGATATGTCAAAAGCATATAAATGACAAAATGTAATGACATTTTGAGTTAAATAATATCTCATAAACTTTAATGACACGTAAGATATACGTTAACATCATTATAGCAAGATGAAAGAGGTTGCATAGAGTAAAAATGAAAGGTATAATACCCTGTTGGAATTGTTCCACTTAATTTAGCCTACTAAAAGCATAATAGTGTACTACAATTAAAGGCTTAGCTATAGTGTGACAATAGTTGTCATAAGAAGAAAAATGATTACGTGACTTTTCTTGCCTAGATGAGATATGATAGAGATCATATGAATTTTTATTTCATGCTTATGAGTTTTTAATACTCAATTTAGATTTAACATTAATATAATGTTCACAGCATGATAAGAATTAGATTGTTATGTAAAAGTAGTTGATCCTATTTTATACAAATAGTTTGTATGTGTTAGATCAAAGGAGACTTATACTTAACATAAGTGGGAAGAATAAAAAGGTTTGATCATCGAGACTATCCTTTTATGCCATATTGGTTAAATCAACATAAAGACAATCATAAAGTTTTATGTAAGGATGTATGTATCCTTTTGATTGTGAATTGGATAAAACTTGTGAAAATTGTCAAGTTGAATAATAGCCAAATCTACTTTTAGTAAAAAGATGATGATGGTATTGAATAGTTAAATCTATACATAATGATGTGTTAGATGGAATAACAATCCATAAAAGAATAATAATTATATTTATTATATAATTATTACGATATAGTTATATGACTTTATACGATATAGTCATATGTATTAAATGAAATGTTGATTTAATAATTTTAGAAGTTCAAAATGTTTAAATGTAACTAGAAATTAAGAATGTTGAAGCACTTTAATGAGATTGTTGTGGTGAGTTTTAAATTTTTTTGATAAATCAATTAATTAAATAAAAAACAAAAAATGTTATTTACAACTCACGAGAATGCCCTATAGGCAAATTCTCTATCTATCACAATATGAACAGCCTCTTCAAAGGACATGAGGAAATCTACAATATGATATAATTATTGGTTATATATAGGGAATGGGATTCTCTAGTGAATACCATCATAATAAAATTCTATAAGAGTATGGTTTTATGTAAGGAGAAAAATACAATATGGTATAATTAGCAAGAGTTCATATCAGATATGAAATGCTAAGTCTTTAAAATAGTTAAAGTTAATGATTTAAGGATGTAATGATTGGCTGAAGCATAAATTATCGATTAAGTTTGGAACTAAATTGGATAATAAAAGATTATGAGATACTAAAAGGTTGGATATAATTTTATAGATCTATTGAACATATTATTTGTTTCAATGTATACTTAGTGGGAAAAAAATTCAAATCTCATGATAATAAATCCAACTGGAACAATTGCATTTATTAATATATTTGACGCATAGTTAAAAGGCTATGAGACATTGGAAGATTCACTTTCATAATTAATTCAAAGAGTTTGTTTTGGAGATGATTGTGAATTTGTTATGTCTACAAAAAGGTTAGTGAGTGTATAATTGTTTTCTTTAGTGGGAGTTTTTAGAGACATATTGCTTACAAAGAACAATAATTCTAATTTTCAATTGTTGAAAAACATAATTGTCCAAGAACAACTTTTATATGATATGAAAAGGTAATAACTTAGTTCTAGGAATTAGAGCTATAGAGAAAGATTGAAAGTTGTTCACCTATTTTAAGTTTAAGTACATAAATAATGTAATAAAGATGTTTAGTATTTGAGATATTATATATTTATAAAGTATCAAAGATATTAATTACTCTATGTATGAGTTGATATTTGAGTTCAAGAAGATAAAGATATTTACTTTAGAAGTAAATCCTAATTAAGGTTTCTTTTACTTAGAACAATATCATTTTAAGATTGGAAAGATTACAATGTACTAATAGTTGCTAATTAAGCCATAATACATCTTTCATTTAGTAGAAATGAGTAATTAGATCAATAAGTTCTTTAATGAACTTAATACAGTTCCTTACATTATTCAAGACAGTTATGTACTATGGAAAATTAGAGTCATTGGGCATGTTAAAGGATATAAGGTTTCATCAAAGATCCAAGAATATATTTAGGCAATTTTTCTTAATTATGATAATAATTAAGATGGAAGTTGTAAGGTTTAAGCAAGTGCTCACTATAGAGAATCTTGTAGAATTCTGTAGAATTCTCTCTTTAATCCATTGCTCTAGTAGTAGCATAATCGTCATATGATGATATGATATGAGATACTTAAACGATTGGCTTAGTGCAAATGGTAGATTGTTAGTTATTCCCCATAACCAATCGATTTGGTTATAGTTTAGTGACAATTATTTAAAGGCATTCTTTATCTTATACATGTTTAAATGTGTATAATAAAACTCATGGAATAATTATACATTACAAATGAAATTATAATGACATTATAATTATGAGATTCATATTGTATTTATCTATTATTCGTAAATTGTTTCTAATTATTGTTTTATTAAGACTGGACATTAATAGAATTCAAAAAGACTAGTACACGTTATTTTTTCCCTTATATAGGAAGTAGTCGGTCTTATAGGCTACAGTATAGCAATACTTAAACAAATATGTGGGAGCTTGTTCGAGAACAAGTTCACTAAACTGACCTAATATGAGAAATCTATTTAGAACATTACTTGTATATCTACAGAATTCTCATTATGATGATTATATAAGTGATCTTTTGACTTGAGATCTCCAAAGTTATCTTGTATAAGGATTATTATGTACCTATTTAACCATAGGTCGTTCAGTTGGTATTCATTCGATGTAGCATGAATTATATAGAGATAGTTGCATGATCAAGATAGGATTCATCACCCTAAAGTAATTAGGGAGAATGTTATGTTGTTCTAGATTAACATTGAATTGGGAAATCCTTAGGCAAGGTAGAATGAAATTTTGTAAATAATTTACAAATGTTATTAATTAAATCAATAGCTAATGATGGAGAACTAATATGATTGGACTCAAAATAGTAGATATTAATTATATGCTCTATCTAATCGGAATATTGTATGATGAAATTATTGAATTATAAAGAAAAATCATACACAGAAAGGTTATTCAAAACTACTTTGACATTCTTAAATATTTGGGTGGTCATAATTCATAGCTAGACACCAATCTTGATATATGATTATAAATTGTTTCATTGGAGAATTAAAGATAAATTAAAAGGAGTTTAATTTAATTTATCTAATTATAATTAGGAATTATAATTATAATTTATATTCATTGCAAACATATTTGGAAACTTAATAGGTCACACATAAAAAAAGGGTTATAGAGAGAAAAGTTATTTTAATTAAATTTGATTTGATTATAAAATTTGATAAAGTTTATAGTTAAATATGAGATATTTAATAAATAAGAATTAATATGAGATATTGGATCTTATTCGGGCATAATTGGTATTTAATTAAAATTATTTGTAATTAAAGTTTAGTTGAAATTATTATAAATAAGTTTAAGCTCTAATGGAACAAGCACTTCTTACCTGACCCTTTTTATAAGAGTTATAAATTTCTCTTAGCATATTAAGTGGATACCGTTAAAGATCAGCCACTTATGCAACTACGATGGTTAAGATGGATTAGTTTCAGAAACGTTTCGAGGGATACGACAAGATAAGGATCAAGCTTTGAGATAAAGTACGAATTATGATTCATGTTTTATTATATTTTATGCGTTAATCATTTTATAGAATTAAATTGATCTTGATTTTCGGGAAATTAAAATACTAAAAATTTTTGTAATTATTTCGGTAGGGTAAGGATCGAATCCTATCCCGATTTTCCAATAGGATGGACACGCCTTTATTACAAGGGGAGGAATATGAGAAGCATATCAAACTAAAGCCGAAGAGAATGGAAAAGCTTTACTATATTCAAGCGTAAACGATATAGGTGTACTACCAAAGTCATCTAAATATTTTCCCCCATTCACAAGCTAGCCAAGAGATGGTCTTATTCTATAGAAATGGAGATTAACTTTGTGACCAAGACCCAACTGCTTCAGTGATGAATTATTTAGCATCATGATCCCCTTGATCAACTTCCTTACAACTAACTCCCCTGTAGTGATCTTTTAGGTGTGTAGGTAGTAGATATTCTCGCCCCAAATCTTCCTAGCAGCAAGATTTAATAAAGGTGAGAGGCATAATCCTCGAAGCATCGGGTAATAGATGTAGGAGGAACACCAGAAGTTATTATAGGGATAGTAGATATGTTCCCGTGGATCCAGTATTAGTTAGTGTTGGTCCCACTTTTAGTGTAAGTATTGTGGCTATTGTACTTTGTAAATGATGATGGACTGGCTGGTTTTAATTGTTGTCCTTTGTCTCTACTTTTGTAAACATGAAGATTTATATTATTAAACTGATTCAATACGCTAATTCTATAAAAAATAATAGTCTTTATAAAATTATCATATTGAATCAAGAAATTTATTATTTAACGAGTAGTTTTGTATTTTTTAAATATTTCTATACTTTAATTTAAAATTATTGGCTATTTTGTTTGTAAAAGGAAAAGATATAATATACGTTAACCTTTTTGCTTTATAAATAATCAATTTTAATATAATAATAATTAAAAATAATTTTGAAGGATAAGTAAATATAAAATCTTATAATGATAATTTTAATACGATTTTATTTATAATATATATTTTTTTGAATTAAACAAATATGAAAATATAATTGTTATATATATTATACTAGGTCTTGCTTCTTACCCTCTTACTAATTCTCCATTTGGTCCTTTATGATTAGATGCTTCGTCTTAGCTACCCTTTTGTATTCTCCCATGTGACCGCTCGCCATTAACAATGGCCTTTGTTCTCTTTTGTTATAGTTAAAACTACAAATGTAACATAACTTTCGGCCTCACATTTTGATATTGTAATATGTAACATATACCTTATTACGTGTCCCGAATCGTACATGAAATGGTTAAAACTGAAGGAAATGCATAATACTTAATTTTGTTTTCATCTCTAATTCTGAAGCAGTTTTAAAGCACCAAACAATCTCCAACATCCCGAAATGTTTACAGGTTATGCTTCCCAACATATGGTTTAAGCCTTTCTCCAGTTTTCTTAATACGTAAGCTCTCTTGACGGGTCAGAGAATCCTTATGCTTACGATTGATATATGAGCAACTGCAGGAGACCTTAACCTTTATATATAGCTTCTATATCGGGCTTCCCTATCACAAAGCCGATATGGGTTCAGTCCACACTATTAGGATTCATGTTCCACCCGGACTTCAACCTATTGATTTAGATTATTTATTGGGCCACTTTATTATCTTTCTCTAGATCAAATTATGTAACTTAATCGATCAAATTTTGTAAAACCAAAAAATGCAATTAATGTTGTCCAACTTTATGGGAAAGGATAAAAATATCCAACATTCTCCCCCTTAGACAATACTTAATTGCAAACACTCAAGTTTAAAACAGTTTAAAAACTCAATTAAGCTACGCTACTGTATTACTCGACTAAATTTAAAAACAAAACATTTGATCCAAAGATAATGAAAGTCCATCATTCCGTCCTTCAAGGTTTTCGATATCAAAAAGTATCAAATACATATGTCATGTATGACACAGATCCAATACAATCACATATACCTAATACCTCACTAACATGAATGGGAAAATCAAGTGTGGCAAACTAAGATGATAACAGTATGATCTTACTTATATCAACTTCATTTGTAGGTCTCGATTTCTCCAACTTTATGCTAAACTGCATGTGCTAAACTAAAGCAGAGAAATCCTATTTTCTTTCACTGAATGCTAAACAGCATTAGAGAAAACTTATTTCCTCTCACCAAATGCTAAACAGCATTAAAGAAAACCTGTAAGTTCTCCTATTGAAATCTAAACTACATTAGAGGACTTTTATGGGATTAAAAACTTATATCCCCCTATGTCATGTGAAACTTTAAGGATATCTGTATAAAACTGTATGTGTCTAAATGACATAGGCTTAAGGTCAATCTGTGTATATGCCCAATGAACTTTAAATGCTTAAAATTGATGCAAATGTTAAGACTTTTACACATATTATGACAATATATGATAACGTGTACTATTGAGGATAAATAATGATCATCTTTATTAATAAACCATCATACTATCATAATACATCAAAATGTATAAATGCACATATATATATGGAGCAAAGATAACGATCCCCTAACAAATAATGTCTAAGGACGTCAACACACCCATACTATATACTTGTTTTCCAAACAAGTAGGCAAAGTCCTTTAGTTAAATAATCAACTTATAGTTCCTCAGTCGTTAAATGCTCCAAACCTTAATGTCACCTTTTCGTATCAACTACTTTGTGGTCAAATAATTGACCTTAAAATGCTAAGACCCTTTGATATTCAATGTTGTTATTAAACAACACAATAGCTTGATTATCACAGTGTAACCGAATAGGTCTAGCCATTGAATCAACCAGAGGCAACTCAGAAATCAAATTTTTGAGCTAAACCATTTGTGAAGCAGCCCTATAGTATGCACTCTGCATGCATAGTTGAGGAAATCACCTGCATCTACTTGACACTCTTCCATGACATTACATCATCTGCTAACTTAAACTGTAATCTTAAGTGAACTTTCAATCATCCAGACACATAGCTAAAATTTGAATTCCCTATGAGGTTTTGTCTATTGACTTTTCTATATGTCAACATATAATCCTTTATTACTTTAATTATCTTAACACTTACTTGACTGCATTTCAATTGTCTACATCTAGGTTAACCAGATACTGACCAAACAGTCAAACAGTAAATGCAATGTCCTACTTAGTACATAGCTAAGCATACATCTGGTTATCAACAGTACTAGAATATGGAACATTCCTCATAACCTTTCTTTTTACTCTTAATTGTATACTGTGCCAAAGATTATCTCTCACTATACAAGATATACTACAGTTTTACAGTTAACCATATTAAACCTTAAAAAGAGATATGATGAGTGTTAAGATATGTCCAGTGAATCTGAATACCTAGGACAAAAGATGCTACATCAAGGTCCTTTATATCAAAGTTCTCGACCAAACGTTGCTTAACATTATACAACATGGTCAAGTAATTTTACATGAGCAATATATCATCCATATGCAATAATAGGAAGATAACTTTGCTCCCCTTGACCTCATAGTACAAGCATCCTTTTAACTTTATTTTCCATGAAGCTAAAAGAGGTAACAACCTCATCAACTGTAAGCTATCACTTTCAGGTGGTTTGATGTAAATCATATATTAATCTGTATAACATGCAAACCATGTCAATTCTATCTAGATCCTGAAATCCTTCAAGTTGTACTATATAGACCACTTTATAAAGGTCTTTATTTAGGAAAGTAGTTTTGTCAACCATCTGATTTAACTCTATATCATCATGAGCTATAACTACCATAATCACTCAAAATGTATCCTTCGAGGATACGAGAGACAAGTAACATTAGAGTTAACATTTCTCCCTGAGTGAACCATCAGGCAACTGAGCGAGCTCATAAACTGTTGAACTTTATCTTGAAATCCTTTAGGTCTTAAAACTTCATCTACGACTGACGGTTTTACAATTCTGCTACAAAATCAACTAGCTTTTAGACTTTACTATGCTTCATGTTTTACATCTCATAAATCATTGCAACCTACCAAAATTCCACATTAGGTTTAGAAACAACTTCTATAAAAGTTACTGGATTCGTAACATGTCTAATATCATAGTCTTATTCACCTAATAGACTATGTTATCAGATCGGATAACAGGTTATCTCACTCTGGTGGATCTTCATAACTGCATTAGATCTTGTACCCCCAGGAAGCTCTATGTGTAGAGGTATGGATTCTTGTTCTTATACAAGCATGGTACAAAGACCTAGATCTACCGGATCTAACTGTTGGAGTGGCATATACATAATAACTGTACCATCCACCCTGTTATCGTCTAAAGGGTCAAAGGGCCCACCATCATCATAAACATCGTATTCCAGAAACCTAGTTGTTTGTGATGCTACTATTCTGGTCCCTCCTTCTCTACAGTAAGATCTATAGTCTTTAGAGTGGTCAGGATATCTTACTAACTAACAATGAGTATAATGAACATGCATTTTTTGTAAGGATTATACTACCTAGTAGGGTAGCCTTATACACGAATATGTGCAAGGCTGGGTTTTCACACTTTTAAATAATTAGTTAGATTAGTCTTGCTCTGCATTGACTTCTTCAAGTCCTTTAAGGTGCGGTTATACCTTTCAGCAACACACCATTTTGCTTAAGACTACCTGGTATAGTGAATCAAGACACTATCCTAACCGATTCCATATATCTGACAAGTGAACCTTTTTAAGTCCTAAAACACCATGTTTGCCCTGATATTCTCCTCTATGGTCAAATATGAATGGATTTTCCCAATTCGTTCTCAACCTTTAATCTTTAGGCAAGAATACATAATTGTTATGTGAATAATCATCAACAAATGTCATAATACATTTAGAATTGCTCAATGTAACTTCATAAGGTCTATTGATAACTCTGCAATATTCAATACATGTTCGCAGATCATCATAATCTAGAATTAAGAGAATGCTTCCTTAATCAATCTCTCGTTCCCAACTATGGAAATAAGGCTTAAACTTTTATGCCACACCATGTATGACTTTTCATTCATCAAGGTTCTTCATTTCATGACTTGTTTGGCAAGATATGAAGAAGCTTATATCTAATTCGGGGTAAGACACATTCTATACAAACCATATGACAAGACAGTTGTACCAATATGTTTTTGCATCAAACACAACTATACAACAGAAGTATTAAATACAAAAAGTCAACCTTCTTTGTCCAAAATTGATCTAAAGATCAAATATAAAATGTATCGTGTAAAAACCAAAATGAACCTTGCAACAAGGTTCAACTCATACATTCCCCTATAGATATTTCATCCACTTCTTCATCACTGTGAGCCATTAGTTTCTCCTTCTCTTTATTTGGCTTTATCCTGGATATGAACCCTTGCATTGTGGAAGCACCTTGATCAAACAATCCATTATATAGCCACCAAGTACTTAATGCGACTATCGCAAACCAGATTCATAAATTGATAAGCTAATGGGTTATCTGATGGTCATAGTCTTTCTTTTTAGACCTCATACTGCTGGTTACTTTATCTCCCTAGGACCTTTACTAGCACTGAATTAATCGGCATCAGTTTGTGGAGAAGATTTAGTCTTTCTACCTTTGATCTTAGTGGGTTTCATCTTTTCCTTCCCTTTAGTTGCATCAAGGGCTGTAGGAGTAGTAAGCTCAAGTTTCTCCTCCTTAGCAACACAATGGGTAATCAAAGCATTGAAGTCTCATTCCTCATCCTGCCAATAATATGTCATCACCAGATTACTAAACTCTGGAGGGAGTGTATTCAGAGTCTGATGAATTATGAAGACATCAGGAAGAGGAATATTTAATATCTTCAGTCTACTGTGAAGATGGATCATTCTTGATATATACTCCTTTACTCCCCCTTCTCCCGTATACCATATGGACAATAATTCTTTGGCACTTACCTCAACATTACACGAGACTTTGTACCTTTGGGAGACATTTCTAAGAAATTACTTTCCTATATCTATGTCCGGAAGTCCACTTAGTAGATGGTCAGGTATGGATTTCTTAATAATCATAAGGCATAATCTGTCAGACCAATCCTAGGCTTCATAGGCTACTTTATGAGTTTTTGAGCTCATGGATATAGGTAGAGATGACCTGTCCTTCCGTATGGCTATATCAACCTCAGCTATCTCCATAACTTTCAATACATCCTTTATCCGTTTTTTTGTATTAAAACTGGTCATAATTTCAATGATGATACTCATTTTATTGACCGAAAAGGTGACTCTGTAGTATCTTTAATTAGATCAACGCAAATGTAGGACAACAACAATCCTTAAAGCCATTAAACAGTATTTTTACTGAAAATTCGATCACATATATTATGAAACACCTTTGGGTTGAATACATAATATATACAATTAGACCTCCATATAAAAACGATCAGAATACAAACCTTCAACTCTCACGACACTACCACCTCTGGGTGAATAGATCATTTAAGTAACGACTTTCCTCCATCTAATGCCTTTATGAACATCTCAAAATCCTATGTAAGGCCAACACCTTTAGGTAAAATAACCAAACATAAAGCCAAAGCATCCCCCAACAAGTGAGCAAAATAATCCAAAATACTAACTTGAAAGGTCATTTTGGTGACTACATTCTCATCAGTATCTCATAAAGTACACAAACACAAGGGATACAACTTTATATCATCCTCACATTCTTTATTAGCATATTGTATGTAACAATTTAACATCAATAAATGCAAAAACCCAAATGTATATTCTCATTGTCACACACTCGTGCTGAAGACATTCTCTAAAAACTTCATTTGAGATTTTCTTTTAAAAAATCTTAGTAGAGTGACTATCGTGCAATACTAGACACTAAACTCGACCGCCCGAGACAGGAAAACCTCCTCATACATCTCCCTTATGGCAAGTTTGTTGCACGAAAATTAACTCAAAAATGGCTTCAGAATGTCTTAATTCCTTTTTTGAGTAACTATCATGCAATCTCGAATGCTAAACATAAGACGCGAGACATGAAAAACTTGAGGTATCTCCCTCATATGATGTCCGAAGCATGAAAATTCACTCAAAATCGGATTCAAAACACATCAATTCCTTTTTCTAGAGTTAAACTTTAATTTATTACTAATGTAACAAATCCAAAAAAATGGAAAATTTCACTTTATAAATTTTCCGAACCTGGAAACTTACCCAAAACACCCCGCGGCATCCTTACGGGAAATTTGAAATTTTTGTGTCTTTTTTTAAATCATTGTGGTTGTCCGTATGGCTGACGTCAGCATGCCAACGAGCACCAGATGTGTCTGTGCGTGCTGCACATTCGTCACCATGCGTTCAAAATCTAGCGGGCCATATGTTAGGACCGATGTGGCACGTGCAGCGCACACAGGACACACATCTGTCGCTCCATAAAGCGAAGTGTCGATATGCAATTGGCGCATGTGTCGCATACACCACTCCTCCTGCTACTGTAGCGCTGTCAAGTGCATACACCCGACGTTGCGTTGCCCTCCACTAGGGAGGGCAATTTCCGACATCCCGGGATGCTATTTTGACTCCATTTGGCTCATTTTCATAGTTAGTCTTATGTATTCCTCTTTTACATAATCATATACGTAAAAAAAAATGAAAAACGAATTAAAAAACTAAAGAAAATCATATGAGAAGAATATCGAAAAACCTTGGTTTCCGACAACTCAATCACGTAACCTCTCTGATACCACATGTAACACGTAACATAGAACTTATTACATTTCCCGGATTGTACATGAAAGGGTTAAAAATGAAAGAAATGCAGAATATCTGATTTCAGTTCCCTCTTTGATTCCGAAGCAGTTTCCGAGCACCAAACGATCTCCAATCTCTCGAGACCTTTACGGATTATGCTTCCCAACACGTGGTTTAGGCCTTTTTATAGTTTTCTCGATACGTAAACTCTTTTAACAGATCAGAGAATCCTTATGGTTATGATTGATATATGAGCAACTGCAGGAGACGTTAACATTTATATATAGCTTCCATATCGGACTTTCTCATTACAAGACTGATACGGGCCCTGTATTTACTAATTGGGATCTATTTTTTACCCAAATTTCGACCCATTGATTTAGATCATTTATTAGGTCTCTTTATTATCTCTATCTAAATCAAATTACGTAACTTAACCGACAAAATTTTGTAAAAAATGAAAAATGCAATTAAATATTGTCCAACTTTATGGGAAAGGACAAAAATATCCAACAGATATATCATTCGAAATTTGATAGATTAATTTAATAATTCAGAATTTAAAATACAATTTAATTGAGTTATCATTCAGATGTTTGTACGAAGGAATAACAATTAAAGTGCAATTACTAAAAGATGAAATATTATATTTAAGTGAAAGATAATTAGATATAGCAAGATCCAATCTTAATTAAAACTTTATTAATCTTCTTTTTTCAAGTATTTTGTTAATTGATTATTTAATAATAATTGAGGAGAAGTTGACTCCTCAAGAGCATGATTTAATTTCGTTGTCAAACTTCTAAATACGAACTCACGGATAAGACATGAGAAATGAGATTAAGGGAGCGGTTGGTTCACATAGAGGAATGGTAATAGGAATGGGAATGAATATAGTGAGGAATGAGAATGGATATTATTATTATAATTATGATGGTTGGTTAAGAGAAAGGAATGATTACCATTACTATTGATTGTGGTTGGTTTGTAAAAATATTAAGAAATAAAAATTTATGATATTTTAATTAATTAATTATATTGTAATTAATCAATTACAATATATTGATTAATTAAAATATTTTAATTAATTTTAACTAA
>JAOSBO010000007.1:10467678-10482776 GCA_027563915.1 Erythroxylum rotundifolium
GCTTTGCCTAAACATACGACTCCCCAACATATGACTCCAAATTTATGTTTTTTTTCCATTCTGGCCAAAAGCAATGCTGGCCCACCATATTAAAACCCTCATTTTTTTCCCTTGCTTCCTAACGTACCCGTGTTTTGCTTCTTTTGTGGTTGCATTTTATTCTGCTCCTCTTGGCTTAATTGTACACCCACTTGCACATCATTTTGGTGTGCGCTATTTTGCTTCCTCTCTCAGCGTCTGCGTGTTTTTCTTTTTCACTAGCCTTGCTTCTGCTGCGTCGTTTTGGTCCTGGTGGTGTGTTAATTGCTGCGCGCTTTTGGCTTCTCATATTTTTCCATGTGTTTGCACTTTGGTTCCTCTCAGCAGCATCTCCAGTGTCGCTTTCATTATCTATTATGGCGTTTTAGTCTCTCTTCTCCAGCTTGCGTTTCCTTCAGGTGGTGTTGTCGTGAAGAGAAGACATTTAAAGGAAAAAAGATAGAAAAATCTACCTCAAAACATTCTGAGTTAATTGTCACTGTCTGTGGGTATTATTTAGGGGTCACATTCGTCAATTTTTGATCAGCTGAAGCTAAACGCTGGTCCTAGTTAGCTTTTTAAAAATCAGCTGATTGGGTTCAATCAGCCAACCCAATCAACTGATTACCAAACACAATATACAGCTGTTTAATGTAGTTAACAAGCTAAACACGATCAAACAACTAATTTTTGGCTGATAAGCCATTCACCAAACGAGGCCTAAATCAATGACAATCAATCCTCAATTCAAGATAAACATTTAAAGGAAGCTTTGATATCACTGCTAGAATCCAACCGTAAACGAATTATGGGCGCACCAAAATACAAAAATTTTTACGAATTTTGAGTGGATCATAAGAAATCGTACCTTATTCAAGTTCCTGTTGAAAATCCTTTGAAACTTTTTCCGATTTGTCAACCACGAACTGTTCAAATGTACAACTTTTGATAGTATCCACAGAACAATTTTTTAAGAATCTTTTGAGAGGAAGAACATAAGTGTTAGCTTCTTAACGTTCTTCCTATTAATAGAAAAATCATTAGGATTTTTAAAATTTTTATTAAAATCAAATTCTTTAATTACAATTAAAACCAAATTCTAATACTAATACTAATTCTAATTCTAATTCATTTAATTTTAATAAAATCAAATATCTCACATTTGATCCATGAAGTTTCTCAAACTTTATAATTAAGTCTAAATCAATTAAATTGATTTTTCTTTCACAAATCAATTTTAAAGGAGTAGATCATAAGTCAAGATTGACATTTAGCAATATATCATGACTACCCAAATATTAGGAATGTCAAAATAGTTTGACTTAACCTATCCATGTATGGTTATGATATATAATTTAATCCTTAACCTAACCACACTATATTAATACATGATTGGACTAAAAAAGTAGACACAATATTCATACTTTATCCAATTGGAATATTGGATGACGAAAAAATTAAATTATATATTATTCAATTGGACAAAGTATGAATACAGTTTCTACTTTTTTAGGCCAATCATGTATGAATATAGTGTCTACTTTTTTAGTCCAATCATGTTCATTCTTGTTAATTAGTAATTGATTTATACTTGAAATTTGAAAACACCTTTTCAAATGTTAATTCACTCTGGCCAGAGAATCCATAAATCACTACTAGTCAAGAACAGTGGAACATTCTCTCTGATTACTTTAGAGTAACGAATCATTTATTGACTTACTTAACTATCTCTATATGGTTCATACTGCATCCAATTACCATCGACTGAATTACCCTAGGATAATTTATAAGTAGCATCAAAGCACAGTAATTTCCACATAAGATACCTTAGTAATCTCAAGCCTAAGGATCAATTATATAGCCATCACCATAAGAAAATCCATAAACACATAAGTAATATTCCATTTGGGGTTTTCATAGTTGGGTTAGTTCAATGACTTATTCTATAGTAATCACCCAAGCATTAGTTTAAGTATCTCTATACTTTAACTTATGAGATTAATTACTTTCTTCGTAAAAAAGAAACATAATGTGTACTAGTTTTTTCGTTTCAACAATATCTCATCTTGATAAAACTACAACTAGGAATATTTAAGAATAAAACAAATATGAAAATTTGGGTTTATGAATCTCTAATCTTCAAATTAATTTAATTTTATTATTTAAGATCGACATCAGTTGTTGATGTGGCTCACGTGAACTTCTTAATTTTCTTTAAACAAATTTACACCAATTAAGTTGTTGCAATCCTAGCTATTCTTTTAATTGAAATATCATTTTGAACGTTAAGATTTTTTTAGTATTGAGAATAATTAATATTTAAATTAAAATTTGACTGAAATATTAGAGGGTAACATGATCTTCATTTACATTATTTTTATAAAAAATATCACGACTTTTAATTCGAGAATTTCAATTTTATAGAGAATATTAACTTCCTACACTAAAGAATTGAATATCTCAAAATAAACTGATTGTAATTATTAAAATATAATTAATTCTTAATATAATAAATATTTTTTATTTTAAAATAAATGTAAAGCCTAAAAAACTATGACAATATAACTATTTACTATCTAGTAAGAAAAATCTAGCGTAAAGATATCCTTGTCAATACCTTTTTTATAGATACCCTTAGATATCTTTCAATTTAAATCTTTTTTTGTTTAGTTTGGATCAGCTTGATATCTTATCCAAATTTAAAATATCACCATAAAATAAAAGAAATTTGTGGTATGTGATTTGTATGTGACGTGTGTAATATATACGCTTAAGGAAGCTACCTTCTTTTTTTTTTTTTAACAGTAGGTGAAGTAATTGATCTTGAATTGAGGGTCAAAGTCATACAAGTTGTTACCATTAAGTAATTGATCTTGAATTGAGAGTGAAAGTCATACAAGTAGTTACCATTTACAAAAATTGTCCTAGAGTTGGTTGAACTAAAACTTCTGTTCCCCTGAAAATATATCTATATTATATTAGATGTAGAGTGTGAACACTAGAAATAGAAAATTAGTCAATTTTCTACTAATTAATTGCACGGAACATTGGTTCTTTTATCTTAATTAATTTCTTCAGTTCCTACAGTTATCTATACCTAATTAATGTGTGTGCAAGTCAAAAACCGTGCTTCTCTTTCTTATTCATTGAAAACGTACACGTTACTGTCTTGCGTTGGCTAGAATAATGATGAGCGAAGAAAGTTGAATATTCAACGTTGGCGCCTCAACCCACACGTAGCATCCAGCTGCCCAAACAATGTCAAAGTAGAACAAGATAAGAGCCTACACCGACTTTTAGATTTTAATTATTTATTCAATTTATCTGATTCTAAAAAATTATCTCTGCGCTATTTATCTGATTCATATGAAATACCCTTGAGTTATTATTTTGTGATATGTTGGAAAGCAATGCTATGAAATGAACTCTTAATTCTAAGTTCGTACTTTTAAATTTGTTAATAATTATATAAAATATAAATACATCATTCAATTATTTATCAAACAAAAACATGAATAAAATTGTCTTCAGCCTAATTTTTATAGTCAAACATTCTCATAAGCTAATTCTTAAAGACTACTTCAATTCACAATTCATTAATACATATAGAAGAAACAAGATGACCTTGAAGTTGGTTCTTGAGTACGGGTAGAAAACGAATTCAAGTAACAAGAAAGTTCGGTTCCTCTCTCCAGTAAAAATATGCAAATGCTATTCCCACTGGGAAGCGTTATTAGTCTTTAAACAATGGTGAAATTGTACATCTAATATTGAATGAAGCCATAAAAAAATTTGACGCTCTAAAACCTTTTTACCAATCTCTTGAGAATGATTATGACGAATTGTTAAATGTGATTAGGTACCAGAATTAAAACAAGGATCCTAATGACCAATTCCAATATTTGATATAATGTGTGGCTTCTCTATACTCTCTTCCCTGTAAAGTAGCCTTCTCCTTTTTAAGCCATATCCTTGATACCGGTAGATAATGCTGTACAAACTCTGCTTCAAGCACATCACATCGAAGGTCTCTATGAATCTTAAATCAGTGATCCTTGATTTCAGGCCGGCAAATTGATGGTATTCCTCAAACACAGAAGATAAGCACCAAAGTTGCCATTTCCTAAAGCAACCAACAAGGCAGCCTGTCCGATGCTGCAATTAACAAGATATAGCGTCAGAATAAGTAAAAGAAACAATACAACTCAACTACCAAAAGCCGTGTATAGTAAAGGGATCCGCAGCATTTCCAAAGAAAAGCACAAGACAAGTCGAGAACCCAACTGTCTACATCACATTATTGTTCGTACTTGGTCAATTTTTATTATCTTCTTATTAGCTGCTCATATGATTAGCAAGCCGAATAAGTTCCCATGGTAAATACCTGAAAGGCTTGAGTGCAAGATTTATGCTAAACGTAAAACAAACATGGAAACTCAAACAGATGCATATATGATATTTCTTGTCTATGCCAAGTGAAGGTTTTGCTTCACCATCCATAGTTATTATTTCTCTCTAGCTCTGAGAAGAAAAGGTGATGGTGGTCGATCAAGCGGGAGTTTCAAGTTGAAAGTGGATAAAATAGAATGAAGAAAAGGAAACTCTCGCTTAAAATCTTCATAGCATAAAAGAATATGGTAACAGAAGGAAACAGCAGAACCTAGCACTCTCTTCTAAAGTTAAGCGCTATTAGTGTCCCCAAATTTTAAGCAAAGAAGCACATGACTACCAACCAGCACATCCTATAGATTCGCAAACACACAGAATTGTACCAGAACATGGTAAGACTACTTTTGCATTGCAAACACAAACAAAGAAAAGTAAGAAATGGTAACGATGAATTTGAACAAAAGAATGGAACTTGGAAGTTCATAACTAACTTACCTTTCCACGTTTGCAGTGAATCAAAACTGGATGATTCCTTACATCTGAAACAGAGAAATATGTAATTAGAGTGATGGTATATCTGGAGAAGGTATTGACAAACTTAGTTAATATGTAGGTACCAATCAAGACTTTGAGTGCCTCCATGATAGTATTCGTAGGAATCGGGACGGACGATTCCTAAATTTTTTTTTTAGTCTAAGATAGTCAGCAAAAGAAAAAAGGAAAATTGCAGTATTTCATAAATAAAAAACAAAACCCAAGAAAAACAATAAATAATAATACCGTCTTGCCTTCAATGCCAAACTGGAATAATTTGATACTGTGACTATCAAGAAACTTCAAGTTCTCTTCCGGATAGGGTTCTGGACACAAGTATCTGCTCCCAATTTCAGAAACTAATTATCATATACATAAATATAAAAAAAGCCATTAATTAATTAATTAATTTAATAACAACGATGATTATTTATGAACAATCACATAGACACGTAGACTACAAGAGAAGAAACAGAGGAACTCACATGATTGATCGGAGTTTTAGGGTTTCAAGGAAGGGGAAATTGGATGGCTGAGGGAAGCCAGATCTGAAAATGCCGTCCTCCACCATCGAGAAGTTGGTCGGTGCCTGGGCAACGCCGGCGCCGGTGCCGTCGAGATTCTCTTTACGCATCAAACACATTGCCTTGTATTCCCTCTCGTTCTCTTCTTTGATGGTCGCCAAACAATAATCAATCGAAAGAAAGAAAGAAAGGGAAATCAACAAAAACAGCAATCTCTCCGTCTGTTTTGTTTTGATTGATATTTATTATTATTATTATTAAGGAGCCCCAAAGCCAGCCAGCGATAAGAAGATAAAACTGAAGCCGTCAGAGATTGTACGAATCAGAACGAGAATGAGAATGAGAATGAGATGACGTTTTTATAATAGCTTTATCTCATTCCTTCTCCGATTCAAACTGTCTTTTCAGTTTCAAAGGTAGGACACAAGGATTAGGACTCGAGTTTTCTTGGAGAAGTCTTGCTCCGTATATAATAGTGTTTGAATTTCTTTCTAAATTTTAATTTAATTTTTTGAATTTTTCAAAAGAAAAACAATTACTTGAATTGAATGTTTCTTTTGGAAAAGTCATCCCGAGCTTAAAAGGAAAGTTCGTTCACTGCGTGCGTGCTGGGTTGGGTCTTCAAAATACATAAATTATTTAATAAAATTAAATAATAAATTGATTTAATTAATATTAACAAATTTAATATATATCCGATCACAACCAATTATATAAGCGATTTACTTGTGCGGCAAGGGACGATTTGGCGGCGCCTCCCCTATCAGTTGGGCAATCCTCGTGGACAAGTTACATTTAATTGTACTTCCATTAGAATTCTTTTCTATAACACTTAATTACGTTTAATTGTAACATTTAATTGTACTTTGGTATATAGTACCAAAAACTCACATTCTTAGTTTGCTAATGATTTAACTAAGTTTTAATCAAATTATCAATGCATATAATATGCTATTAATGAATTCGTAAATTACTTAAAATACATAGAAATTAATGAATTAACTAGTTTTCAATTACTTGGTCATATTCCCACTTCGTATGTCAAATAATTATTTATAAAAATATATATAATTTTAAGTATCTCGTATTTCACGTATCGGCTCTTTTTAATTAAATTATAAATCAATATATTTATTTTTAATTTAGGTTACTTTAAATTATTTTTTATTATAATAAAATATATAATAATTGTAGTTAAAATATTTTTAAACAAATTATTAAGAATTTACAATAATTTGTAAATACATTCATCATAACAATTTTTTAAAATTTTTTTGATCTTATCAATATTATTAAACTTAATATGTTCTATTTTTCAGCTATTTTGAAATTCTTGAGTAAATTGTGACGTCATTAACTCGAAACCACAAAGTGAAAATCAATCATAATTTTTCTATGTATTACAAGAATCAAAATTGGTATTTTATCATGAAATTACCAATTTTTAAAAATCAAAGTATAAATTAAACAGATAAAATAAGAAGTATAAGATTTAAAATGTTTAACTTTTATTAGATCATCATAAAATTGGTACATAGTAAAGACTAATCAAAATTCTTTTTTAATCATATTTCAAAATCAAAGATTTTGAAATATGATTAAAAAAGAAACTACCTTTTTTAAAAGAAATTGAAAAAAACTATCTTTGTTCATAGAAGAAATTGAAATTTAATTAAAAAAGGAGACTGTTAAATAAAAATTGACTACTTTATTTTATTTTACAAAATTAGTTAGTTTATGAAAATCAGTCAATTAATTAATAGACTGATTGATTCTTTACAATAAAGGTTATTCAACTAAAAAGTTTACCGGTTCAAGATTTTTATGATTGGCTGGTTTGATTTTTAATCATTGGAAATTATTATCAACTTTATTTATGTTTGGAAGTTAAGGAGAATTAAATTAAAGAAAACAAAGGAGTTCATCACAAAATTGTCCAGCATGTCCTTTAGTAGCCAGTAATAGGATAGGACAATTGTTTAATGATAGTTACAAACTAGTGAACATTTATAGTAGAAAACTATAGGACCTCAATTAATCGAAAGGTTACAACCTAGATTTTGTGGAAACTCCAAGCATCCTTTTTTCATCATAGCAGAAAGTCTTGTCTTTTTGGAGAATTTTGGTTATGTTTTCCTCAACTGTGCAGGTTTGGCCCCCAAATAATCTTGTGTTCATATCCTTTCATACGAAATAAACTAGACACCTAAAAGCCATTCTGAATAGTTTCAAGTCTCCTTTATGTCTCGCCTTTATATTTGTTGCCTATGATAGCATGTTCATTCTTGCTCTAACAGGGGATAGTAGGTTGAATATATTAAGCATGGTGTTCCATATTCTTATGGAATAATCATACTTAAAGAAGAGGTGATTTAATGATTCGTAGGTTCTTTGACATAAGAGGCAATGTAAGTCATTAACATAGAATTTCATTTTGTCCTTTGTTTTCAGTTTACCATGTAAATGAATGTAAAGAGGTTATATTGAAGTCCCATACCAGTATAAAACCAAAAGAATGAAGTTAAAACTGTTCAAATATCACATTACCTAAGGTTGTTATGAATTCTTTGCACTTATAAGCATTCCATATTATATAATCATCAGTGGATTGGTTAGGGAGATAGTTAGGTCAGTTGTAGTTGATAAAGTTAATTAAGTATGTCCAAGACTAGGTGTTGTTTTGTATGAGACTATCATTTTAGCACTATTATGGATTTTTGATTTGAGAATTGGATCATTAGCTCTGTGTAGATCCCAGAGGATGCCGGTTGTCATATTATAGGTCAATAGCTTTACCATTTCCTATTTGGTGGAAAATGTAAGGCTATATTGTTTCCCTTCGTTGAAGTATGTACTAGAAATTCCAAGAGTGCACTCTTTTAGGCAAAACTGCCCAAATGCTTTTGCCTTTTAGGTAGTAATTATGAATCCATTGTACCCTTATGTTTTCCTTATATACATATAGCTTCCATAACTTCTTAGTTAGTAAGACTTTGCTCATTTGGAGTTATGTCAATTCCTCCCAATTTCTTAGGTTGGCGAAAAAAAAAACACCTAATGCAAGGAATTCTACTTCTAATGTTAGCTTCATTTCATATGAATTCTCTACTAAGCTTGCCAATAGCTTTCATGACTCCTTTAGGGATGGTAAGGTGAGAAAACCAACAAGTATGTAGGCTAAAAAACACAAAACTTGCCAATTGAAGTCTTCCTCTATATAGAAGTGTTTTATTGCACCAAGCATGGAGCCTAGTTCTAATTATGTTAAGGAGGGAGTTACAATCACTTAGAGCTAAGTTTTCTGGCTAAGACAACAACTCTCAAGTATGTAAAAGGGGGTTTGTGATCCCTAGTCCTTTAGATAGACTAGATCACTGATACTTGAGGAGTCACCAGTAGATATAAAACCAAAGCTTTTCCCAGCATTAGAAAAATAGGTCTTCAAGCCCTGTTTAAAAATTTTAAAGAGTTCATTAAGGTCATAATAGAAAAATGATCAGCATCATAGAGTATAAGAAGATTATCTGTAAACATTAGCTATGATATGTTGAGTTTTTTTTCACTTGTAGTGGAATTTGAATCCGTAATTCTTGTTTATTTAAAGAGCATTTATTCTTATAAGCACTTTCATGGAAGTTAAAAATAGGTAGGGTGATAAGCGATCACCCTGTCAGAGTCTTTATGTAGCTTAAAAAATGTTTGTTAGTTCCTCATTCACAATCATAACATAGGAAATAGTTGTTACACAGGTCGTTATCTAGTTAACAAACTTACTAAGAAAGCTAAGAGCAATTAAAGAGGACTTGATAATATCCCAACTTACAAAATCAAAGGCCTTGAGAAGTCAATTTGCAAGGTCCAACTCTTATGTCATTGTTAAAGTTGTATCCCTTAAACAACTCTTGAATAATGAGGATGTTATCACCAGTGGATCTATATTTTATATAAGCTCCTTGTCTAAGATTTCTCTACTGGCTAATATCTTGGAGATCAACTTTTATATTACATTATAGCAAGCAATGAGCCTATAGTCACTTAAAGATAAAGGATTGGGAAGTTTTAGAATATGGAAAAGGTAGGTGTTGTTCAACTCAGTGGGCATTTTACATGAGGAAAGGAATTTTAAGACCATTTTCATAGTGATTGGTCCAAAATTCTAAGTGGCCTGAAAAATCTAGTATTAAAGTCATCAGGACTAGAAATCATGTTTATAGAAGGAGAATAAAGTAGATTGACTTACTCTGAAGTTACTTCTCTGGTTAGTTCATTTTGGTATTAAGGAGGGACTGAGTCTTTGAGGGTATTCAAAATCTCCTTTGAAAACGTTAGGAAAGTTTTATAGATCAAGAGATTGCAATTATGAAAATTTCATATTCAATTAGGGTTAATTGATTAGGTCTTAAGAGAGATTAAGCAATGCCTTAGGAAATCTAAGATCTTTAGATAATTGGATCAATAATAGTTAAGGAAAAAAATAAAGAAAGAATAACTCCTAAGCATTCATCTTTGATAAAACCCTAAATTAATTGGTAGCTCGCTTCTTAGTTGCATATGTGCTTTGATTTATTATTTGTTTCAATTTATGTTGTTTACTTTAATTAAAAAAATCAACTTCTTGCTACCTTAGACAAAGTTAGTTTCAAATCGGTTCTTGCATAATCCTCATAGGAAAGATATCTTTCAATACTACAATCTACGATCCATATACTTGCAGGTATTGAGAGTTTTATTATAAACAAATCTTGCTCAACAATATTATAATAAAAAAATGAAAGTTGGAAATGAACTAGAAAAGGATAAAATATAGAAATGTGCTAAATTTTTTTGGATAACCATATCAATGGAAAGGATTAAGGCACCCAAGGCATTTTAGTTTTTCCTTCATCTTTTGATCGCCCTAATAGATGTTTGGATGGAGGGGGAAACCTCCATAATTGAGAACTGAGAAATCAACTGATTGCTTTCTTTCATAATTTCCTAGATTGAAGAAAAACTAACAATCTTTACTCTCTAACCACCATTATGATCCATCCTTATATCTCCATCCATCTTTCCTCTCT
Organism: Erythroxylum rotundifolium; assembly: GCA_027563915.1. Lineage (NCBI taxonomy): Eukaryota > Viridiplantae > Streptophyta > Magnoliopsida > Malpighiales > Erythroxylaceae > Erythroxylum > Erythroxylum rotundifolium. The sequence continues at coordinate 10,478,204 of JAOSBO010000007.1, forward strand.
GCACTTTGTATCCTCCCTGGAAAACCACAAATTTTCCCATCTTTTTCATCATAATGATACTCGTTGAATCCCTTTAGTCCTTAGAATTTTGCATCATCTTCTAACAGTTTTCATTCTATCTCCTCATTGACAATAACCAAGTAAATAAATATAAAGATAATGTAATGAGTATTCCTTCTAGTAACACTTTTAACTTTATGATTTAATTAATTTACATTAGTTATATTCTTTAGAATAATAGGAAATTCTAGACACTGAAACTACACTCCCTCAAGTTATAATTATCTACTCTTTGATTAGTTAACTCATATCTTTATTATTGCTAACATCTATTTGAATGTATTATGTTATATAAAATCCTATGAAAGGTTTCATCTAATAAGAGGAAGATCATATAACTTTCCCTTAAGCACCCCATTTTTCCTAATTATCTAATCCATAATCCACTCATAACCAAGCAGTGACAATTGCCCTATGAAGACTTGCTTTAGCTACGACTCCGGTGGGTTCCCTTAACCAAGCTACTGCCTATGAGTCGCCGACTCATTCTTCAACAAGCACACGGTCAGAGCCCCGGGCTCCCCCAAGCACTCTTGATTTGTTCATAGGTGAATTACAATCATATTTAGATATTGATATGAATAAATCAACATTATAAGTAATAAAGATAGTTCACAAAAATATATCATATATTAAAATAAATTAATCCATAAAATAACTGCTAGGGTTTTCCTACCTAGAACTGAGAAAGTAGCTATAACATATTCAAAATAATTAAATTAAATGATAAAAATAGAGACATCATGGTAAAAGTAAAATCTAGATGAGCTCCCTGATTTTCCTAATAATTTGATCCATTAAGATGATGTTTGGTTCTTGAATCTCCAGTGAATAATAGTTTAAAATCCAACCCAAGAAATAAAGAAACCTCTCAATAATTAACCTTAGCTTTTAGGCAGAAAAAGATATTTCTTAAATGTTTTTTCTCAAAAAAGATTGTTAAAGTCCTATAAAAACTTAGATATCAACCCTTAAATACATTTTACTTTATTTAGGACATGATTTGTCTATAGTTGAGGGCTAGACTATGGGCCTTAATGATTTCTTTAAGAGAGACACAACCTCTACCACATCGATGTCTCTAGGTTCTAGATCTTAATTTCTTCTTGAAGATGAATACACTGCATCTCCTAATATGAATCGCACTGTTTACTATCTTACGTAGAATCTCCTACACGAATGTGGCTAATGCTATGTCACTTTTTGCACTTGATCTTTCTAAAGCATAAGTTGATAAACAAGTATACACTAGATTGTTTTCCTCTAACATTGCAAATTTCCTCATATTTTAACTTGGAATTGTCTTTTTAAATAATATTATCCAATCTAACTTGCATAATTACTTGAAAATATATAAAACTAAGAATTTCAGGTAATTTACTATTAAAATCAAAAAAAATACTTAAGAAAATTTCTACAAATTTCATGCACATCAAGTGCCCAAGTTAAGGAGGAATCATAATAGTTAATGTCAATTATAGGAGGACTACATAAAATTCACACACACATATACTTGATTTCTAAAATTTAGGTAAGATTCTAAAACCTATTACTAGTTTTATATAGGTATATAAATAGATGCGTGTGTGTATATACTGATTCAAGTTTGCATTGTCCCCTTTATGTTATCTCTCTTTGATTTCTTCCCTTTCCCTTATTATGTGATTTCTTTTCCCTTTTATGATTTTAAATATGTCACTTTTCCTATGGTAAAGCTAAAACACACCTATAAGTGTAAGATTTTCTTTTAGTGAACTTTTGTTGATCTCACTTTGCTAAAGAAAGAGGAGGGTAATGGATCATGTTTTCGTCTTTTATAGCTTGGGCAAGTGCTTTGAATCTCTTATTTGTTTTGATGTTTTACTATAGTTGTTTATTTTCCATAGTATAATGGTGAGTTTTAGGTCTATTATTTTATATTTTCATATAAACTTATGGAATCAGTCTTGCATTTTGTTTAGGGAATCCTTTCAATTTGCTTTGGATCTTTATGGCTTTTCTTAGGTTTTTTTTTTAGCTTTTTGTTATTGTTCTTGTTTGTTGATGTGCTCAATATTGTACATTGACCCTTCTTTAATGTTTGTTTCTTCACAATGTTAAATAGTTTTGAATATCATAGAAGATTTATGTTTGATCTTGATCCCATTTTGTTCATATATTGTCAATGACACATTAACACTTTTGAGAGTGATACTATGAGTTCATGAACAACATATTACTTATTCAAAATAATTACTTATGCCTTTTATTTTCAGAATACCCACTCTTTTCATTCAATTTTAAAGTTTGGCATTCATATATTGGGTGGGTTGTTTTGATATTCCCTATCTGTTATTTTGTTCTAGACTTGCTTGCTATATTATGTCATTCATTAATTTCCTTTTATCATATTGATTATAACAAATAATTTTTATTAGCATAATCTTTTGGAGGATATAAAGCCCTATGTTCTTGTCATTTATGTTTCCTTTTATTTTTGAATTAGTTGCTTCTACGATTTAAGTTATAAATTTTGTAACCTTTAGTTTGTTTGTAAAGTTATTACATTGTATTGAGGCGTCAAGACAAAATATCATGGTTGTTTGTAATTATATGTTTGTCTTAAGAATTTTTGGTTTAGTTATTAAACATATTTTTACACTTCACCAGAAGTATTATCATAGAAGTTCTCCATTTAGTATGTTTTGATCCATTTCATTTAGGTTATCAAAAACACAAAGAAAAAATTTTGGAAAAGAGGGTAGCCTAGTTAGGAGACTGTGATCTAGTCAATCTAATTGAATTCAAAGTCTAACATAATGTTTATATCAAGCTCAAAGCCCAATTTATGATTATATGTTATACTTGTAAATATAATTTTTTATTTTATTATTCTAATTTTAATAAAAAATCAGTCACTTCTTTTTAAAGTAAAAGCATATGAAAAATCCTCAAAGTTTTTTATTTAAAAAAATTAATACCAAGTCATGACTATAAACTTGAATTTGGCTTAGTCGTGTTAATATGCCAATATCTAGGCCTAAGCCTCAAAATCAATCTAAAAAAGACTTCTTCTTTTTAAACGTTTTTTAGTTTTTATGTGTTTGAATTATGATTGCTTATGGAAATGTTTGGCCTACAACTGGAGAGGGAGAGGGAGAGGAAGAGGGGCGGAGAGAGAGAGAGAGAGCTCAATCAAAAATTAAATTAAATTCAAGTATTTCTTTTTAAAATCTAATTTCATTTAAAAATGAAAAGACTGAGAACAAAAAAAAATATGTTGAGCCATTAGACCTATTAGTAATAGAATTTTGTCTCTATTGGTTTGCTTGAGTCTAAGCTCTCAATCTCATTAAGATATCACTTTGTTTTGCTATTAAGTTAGGGTCATTTAGAACATTTCATCAAACCATTTCTAAAAGTCTAGTTTGTTTTTCTTATATCCTTTCAAATAAAAGCCTTAACATTATCTTATTTCATCCTATTTAGAATTTTATTTTATTTCTTTCATCATCATTTTTTTATGTTGAAAGTTTATACAAATCAAACTTACACTATAGAATCAAAATTCAAGAATTTTCTCATTCATAACCTTATGACAAATTATTAGACATTTTTAGGTATATTATTTTAAGTTCTAAGTAAAATTATAAACTCCTAGACATTTAAATCCATGTTTTATTTCTAATTTTTTAGGATGATTTTATTTTGTTTCACACCTAAATTTATTATCCTTTCTAAATTCTTATATTTAGAAAGTATTGTTTATAAATGTTAATGTTAACTTAATTTTATTATATATTTTTATTAATATTCTCTTAAAGAAAATGAATTAGATTGTTTTCTAGTTTTTATTGAAAATTTTAAATCATTTAATCAAATTTTATGTTACAAAAATATAAATGAATAATAAACATAAAAACAAAACTATCGACTTTTTTTGGTTTCCTTTTGTATTTTAATTTTAATTTTGTTCTACATTGGAATTTATATCATATCTTATGTAAATTACACCTAAAATTAAAAATAGACAATTTAATTAAAATAAATCTAAAAATTTGTCTCGTATTTTAATAAAATAAAATGTAAATTTTGATTAATAAATATTATTTTATAATTATATGTTATATATGCTCATCCATTTATATACTCATTTTCTTCCTCCAAATTTACATTTATTGAACACCTCTTTCTAATTTAAAATTGTAGCTTCCAATGATTTGTAGGTATTAAAGTTTTCGTTTAGGCTTTATTTTCAGAAGCCTTCTGTCATATACATAAATATGTAGACCTTGCAATCACTACCTAATTCGAAGTGTTAATGATTCAAATTCAAACAACGAATATAATTAAAGTTTCTTGTTGTAATTATTAAATATTTTATTATTATTTTAAAAATTAAAATTAAAAATAAAAAGAAAAGAAAAATCAGCAAAAAATATTTTAAAATAAAATTAAGAAACAAATGGGCTGGCACGTCAGAAAGGAAGCCCAACAGCTACCTCTACCCTATATGGAGACCGAATAGGAAAAG
>JAOSBO010000007.1:10493722-10511499 GCA_027563915.1 Erythroxylum rotundifolium
ATATATGGGATTATATCGGTAAAGTAGTGAATGAGTTATTGATATCAAAGTACCAAAGGATTGAGGTTGTAATTCAACGAACTGATGAGTGATTAAGTTATGAAATGGGAATGTGCATAAGATGTGAAGTTTGTTACGGTACCCGAGTTTGTCATTGAGCATGCATTGTACATAGTCCAATTAGACATTATGCATAAATAAATGCTTATATGTGTGCAATAATTGATGAGTATGAAATGGGTGTCTTGTATAAATGGGTTGTGCAGGTCAAGTGTCTGAATTCAGGCATTCCCAAAATTAGAAGCAAATGCTAATCTGGAGCGTACTGTGAGTAGACCTAGATGGTCTCATTCCACTATTTGTTTTGTTTGACTTTTTGGTATTGATTGATTTCTGAATGATTGTATGAATGTGATTGACTGTGTTGGTTTCTAGACAGAAGGTCCGATGAATGTGTTGTATGACTGAAATATTGAAGTGCTCATTAAATGTGAATTGGATGAACTAAGTGTACATAATTGATTGTTAAATGTGTTTTGAGAGTGCATTTGCATTGAATGAAAGTGTGAATTCTCAACTAAATGTTGAATGTCAGACTAAGGTCCGATGATATGGGAAAGTGATTGAATGAGATCATGAAAATGTAAGTGATGTATTCCATCTCATGAATGCATGAAATATAATGGCAGTTGTGATCGTAGTAGCCACCGAAACTGAAAAAGAGCTTCGAGCTCAGAAAATGATTAAGAGCCTAAAGCTCACTATGTAAAATGAGCCTTGTATCTCCTAAGCGGATAAGGGACAGTTATCAATGAGCCCAATATAGGAAAATTATCAATGAGCCCTATATGGAACAGTTTAAGCACTCGGTCACAACAAAGTAAGAAATGGAAAGTGAGTCTTATATGCATTGCATATGCATAATATGAATGATTAAGTGTATTGCATATGAAATGTGAAATAATTTGAGATATGCAATAACGTGATTTATGTGTTATGTGATTGGGTGAGCCATAGATGATGGTCACTCATTGAGTTCGCAAAAATCACCCAAAATTTGCAATTATTTTTCAGGATCAGAAGAATACCCTATTAGGCCAACGGGAGTATACCTACAGCATAAGTGAAGGATAGAGGTCGATATCAGTTCGCGTCTGCATTGCATTTCCTTATTTTGTATTGAATTGTTTATTCCGCAACTTTTTGTATAAAATTGTATTCTGAAATAACTAAAGCGCTTTGTATTTGTGAAAGGGCCCAAATGGCTATTGAAATTATTGTCGATTTTGTTACTATGATTGAAAGTGTTTATAAATGCGAGTGGGCCCTATGTGATGCTTCACTTCCGCATAATATGTGTGATTGTGGTTTTTCAAGAAAACAAAGAAATAAAAAGGTTTTTATACCAATTTCCGAATGAGTGAGTGTCTTAGCACGCCAGCCTCGCAGGGCACAGACTCGGATGTCACCCAAGATGTCAGGTTCGGGTCTTGCGAGAGTAGGGTGCTACATTATGACTAGATATATAATGCTCATTAAAACCAAAATTCTTTTATTTTATTAATAATAAATATTTCCATTACAAAACTGTAACTGAAGAAGATTAAGGTACATGTAAATACACTTGCTTTCAAGGGCACTATATTTACATAACTCCAACAATCTCCCACTAGCCCTAAAGGAAGTTTGACATATCCCTCATTCCTATAGGTCATAGATCACGTAGGATATGATATGTTCTCGAGAGATATGTATTTCTCGTGATTGAACAGAATGGCATATGGCTCATAGAAGATAATGAGCCTACTACCTATGAAGAGGTTCTAAAGAGTTCAGAGTCTGAGAAATGGTTTGGCGCCATGAGATTAGAAATGGATTCCATGTATGAAAACCAAGTATGGAATTTGGTTAAGATACCCGAAGGAATAAAACCCATAGGGTCTAAATGGATTTTTAAAAAGAAAACTGACATGGATGGTAATGTGATTACCAATAAAGCAAGGCTTGTGGCCAAAGGTTTCAATCAAAGACAAGGAATAGACTATGATTAGGATACTCCTAGCTATTGCCTCTCATTATGATTATGAGATATGGCAAATGGATATGAAGAGAACTTTCCTAAATGGAAATCTAGCTGAGGATGTGTATATGATACAACCAGAGGGCTTCATCTTCTATAATGGAAAAAAAGGATGTAAGCTTAAGAAATCCATCTATGGATTGAAACAAGCATCCGGGAGTTGGAATATCTTCTTTGATGAGATAATTAAAGAGTTTGGCTTCTCACAAAATCTGGATGAATCTTATGTGCATAAGAAGGTTAATGGGAGTGCTATCGTATTCCTTGTGTTATATGTAGATGACATATTATTACTAGGGAACGATGTCTCTATGCTACAATATGTGAAGATTTGGTTGTCCAAACAATTTGCTATAAAAGATCTCAATTAAGCAACTTATATCCTCAGGATAAAGATCTATAGAGATAGATCAAAAAGGTTGCTCGGCCTTTCATAATCAACGTACATAGACAAGATGCTAATGGGGTTTAGCACGGAGCAGTCCAAAAAAGGGTACCTTCCTATGACTCAGGGATAACGCTCTCGAAATCTATGTGCCCTAAGACATAAGATGAGAGGACACACATGAATATGATCTCGTATGCATCTGTAGTAGGATCTATCATGTACGCTATGCTATGTACTAGAACTGATGTATCATATGCTCTAAGTGTTACGAGAAGATACCAATCGGATCCTGTTAAAGGTCACTGGGTGGCTATCAAGAACATCCTCAAGTACTTGCTAAGGACTAAAGATTTTTTCTTGATATATGGAGATGGAGATCTAAAAGTGAGCATGCATACAGATGTTAGTTTTCAATCTAATAAGGATGATTCCAAATCTCAACCAAGTTATATATTTACACTGAACAGTGGGGTGGCCAGTTGGAAGAGTTCCGAACAAGAGACGACTGCTGGTTCAACAAAAGAGGCAGAGTACATTGCAGCTTCAGGCGCAGCAAAGGAAGCAATTTGGACCAAGAAGTTCATTACTGAATTTAGGGTGGCTCCTAGTAGTGATGGACCCATACAGTTGTATTGTGACAACAATGGGACTATTTCGCAGGCGATGGAACCAAGGTCTCATCAACAGTCCAAGCGCATACTCTACAGATATCATCTAATCAGGGAGATCATTAGTTGAGGTGATGTATAGATAGAGAGAATTCCCACCGAGCATAATATTGTTGATTTGTTGACGAAGCCATTGTCACATAATAACTTTAATTCTCATATGCTCGCTTATGGTATTAGATACTAAGGCGAATGACTTTAGGTCAAGTGGGAGATTTATTAGAGTAATGCCCTAAAGCCAATTGCCTTTAGTGCGTTTTGTGCAAAGTTGTGTAAGGACTTTTTTTTTGAATAATAAAGAAAAGCATATTTCATTAAATTGGTTTTCATTATTTATGAATTGATATTGATCTATAAGCAAATTAACGAAGTCCATTATACATGACATAGCATGAAGGAAATTATGATGTGATCATACTACTGAGATTCCTATCCTGCGCAATTATGTCAGTATCTAAATTATCAGTAATCATAGGATTAATGAGGCTGGACATCGTTAATCCAGATAGACTAGCACATGTCAAACTCCTTGATTTGATCAAGCAGTGGATCTCATAAACTGTAAACATAAGATGTTTAGAGTTGAGTTGTGGATGCTTACTAGAGGTTGTAAGTACATTGGATGACCTACCATGAGATCATCACATGGATGTCCTATTCTAATGTCAATGATAATCTCATCATAGCAATGGTACAAGTATCCTTAGACTTGAGGTACTCAAGGATATCTTGGATACAGATTCTGTGCTTTGACTCCTTTCCTTGTTTCCATGCAGAGGATGCTTATAGGGTGGTGATTGGGTACAGCTAGAGGTATTCGAAGGTAATTGAGTAGCCAATAGAGGATTCACCACTTCTATAATAGGAGAAGATGATATCCACGGCCTCTTGTCGGGATCATTACTTGGAAATCTCTAGCCGAAGTACATGTGTCATGAAGAATGTCTTCATTGACATATAGAGGAATGAGTCATAGGACAAGAACTGATATCACTTGGGCTAGGTTTTATGTAGTTAGTCTAGTGAGAGTTGACACTTCGCCCATACTTATAACCAAGTGGGGTATAGCATGGTGAAAGGACGAATTGCAAAAAAATTGTTTATGGGATGGTTCGTGAGAAGGTTCGTGACGAGCACAGGTTAGTTTGTCAAACCACTTACTTTCTGATCAATTAGGAGTCGTGTTGTGTTGTTATACAACGCTCATAACTTGCTTCGATTAAGTGTTAATCCAAATAGCCAACATAACTGGAAGCCTAATCGGTCACACACGTAAGAGTGATTCGTAGGATTCATAAAATGATTTTGGATAGAGATCCATTATATGGAAAGCAAGAGAACCAAATGGATCTCGATGAGATCAGGATATGTCGCGATGAGATTACGACGTTGATATTACTGAAATAGGTCTCCGGTAATTTTTTTCATACCCGAGATCCGATAGGACCAATCCTAGTGTGAATGAACCACCTCAGCATATATATATATATATATATATAGAGAGAGAGAGAGAGAGAGGGAGACTTCTTTTTCAACTTAAACATTTATGGTCTTTAATGGATAAAAGACAAAACCATAAAAGAAAAAAATGAAAAGCATGTAAGAAGATGTGAATCGTAAAAATGGATTGAGTAATATTCTTCTTCCTGATTTCTTACCCAACTCTCTCATTTTTCTCATCTTCTTGCTCTCCTTTTTGCTTCCATGATCTTGCTCTCAATAGAACAAAGAAAAGAGCTAGCACTTTTGTCTTTGTTCTAGCCATTTCCAGATCAAAGAGTTTGATTCAGTTAGTTTCTCCGATCTCTGCGTGGATACTGTTAGAAATGGTCTGTTTTGGTCATTGATTTGCGACAACTCGACGTGTAGAAGATCAAAAAACGAAGGACACTACTCACAAGGTACATGGTTATATATGAATGATTGATTTGTGTAAATGCCGTTAATTTCTATATATGTGTGTGTTATGAACATGTATGTAAATTGGGAATTTTCACCTAGATTTAATGGTATTTCCTTGCATAGGCATATAGATCCTAGACTTCGGGAAAGTCCTTAAACAATTTTTTTTGTTTTTCTTCACCATGTGTATATGATGCACGCATCGAGATTTTCCTACAGAAACTAGTCACTGTCATGCACAAATACTGACAAGAATAAAAAGTTCAAGAATAATATATAAAAATTGATTGTGAAAATATACAAGACACCAATTAATATCAAATACAAAAACTAAATCAACACCACTATTCGAAAATGGTGCCAAAATTTTGATGCATGCCAAACACACGAGAAGTGAAGACATAACTCTACACAACTAAACTTGTAGTAGCAGTGAGAAAGGATCATATCCACGATGATTGTGTGGCTAATTTTTGCACTGAACTACTCAGTGTAGTAAAATTAGAGGGGATGGGAGAATCTTTGGGCAAATTCAATTAATGAGATTAAATAAAATTAAACTACAAAAACAAATTTAACAAATCAAATTCACAAAGGGTAATCAATGGATTTTATCCTAGTTTTTATTTCAGTCTCAACATTTACATGAAATGTATAATCAATTATAAAGTTGTTTTCATCCCTCCTTTTGAAATTATTAACCGTAAATTAACAACAAGCTCTATCAATCTCAATTTTTTCTTTAGATCGTAACTAACATAACTTCTTTAATTAGATTTAATTGCTAAACAACCTAGAATAGATTCTCTAGATTTAGTATAACATGATCATTAAAATTAAGAAAAATAGGTTTATATAAACAATAATCACGTATGACTGGATTATTTAATTTATGATATGTTATCCCTAACGATGCACAATCATTAGTTTGATACACATGAATCATATTGACAATAAATATCGATTATAATCAAAATTCTAACAGTAAATCTATACATGAATGATCTAACAGGCCCTATCTAAATCTTTTATACATAAATCATAAACTATATACATAGAATAACAAAATCAATTTCAAAAGAGAGACAGGAACAATATTATTGGAATTGATCAATACACAAGCAAGTTATTAGGTCTCGATATCCCCTTTGAACTGAAAGGAACATAATTAGCCACTCATAACTCTTCAAAACACATGTCTGAAGAGAAGAATATGCATTACTTGATGTCCCTTTTGTATATTGCCTTCATTAGCCCCATTAATTACCTTTTATACTTCATAATTTGGGTTCTAAGGTGTGCACAGTCAGCCACAAGGTCTTATAATTAACCGTGCACACTAATTCTCCAAAAGTCATAGACACACATTTCCAACGAGCAACAGATACAACTGTGTAACTTATATAGGCATGTGCATTTCTATACGATTAAAATAGTGTTTTCAAAATTGTACATGTTTACAATGACTTACACAATCCCTCACACAACTGTGTAAGTCTGATACGCAGGTGTGTATTTCTAAAATGACTAATTCTTCTATTCTCTATGTCAAGTTCACCCTAACTAATCTTCTTTTGATCCGCAAAGATAAATATGATTAAACATTAATAAATTGCACCAAAGCTGCAAATTTAGCTTATTTTGGTTCTTTTTCCTGTACCTAGACAAACATTATGAACCAAAATAAGTATCTTAGGTGCAAAACAAACTTTAATCACTAAGCATTAAGGATAAATAAATAATCAATTAAGTACTTGTCATTCATTTTCTAGTAAATTTTATTTCGATCGAAGTGAAACCCTTTTAAGTTTTGTGTAATTCCATGACTCCATTCGATGAAAAATCATTATTAATATTCTCTTTATGAGTACATGTTCCAATCCATATACAGGGAACAACCCGAGCAATTTGAGAGGTATACAAATACTTTGTTGTTCACTTTATTTACAAAGAATGGAATTAGAAGAAAGTTACAAATATTTGTTTATGGTATCCAACAACGCACATAATACATCCAATTTCTCTTAACCAAAAAGGTTCGACTAACTATTTAAATGTTCAGTCCTAAGTATTACTTAGGGTTAATTACTAAAAAAGCCCAAACTTTCGTCAATTTTTCAATTATAGCCTGAATTTTTAAAAAATAATAATAAGATGCCCAAACTTTTAGGGTTTTTAAAATCTAGCCTGATGTACCTGTTGTTCTCCAGATGTCCTCAGTCCTTTATTTTTTGATTGTTCTTCTAATGCCCCAAACTACTCTTACATTATACCGTACCACATCAACATCAGTAAGTTCTTCATTTTAGTTCATTCTCCTGATGCGCTTAGTGTGAGGGTGTTAGAGCTGCGTAATCTAACAATTGAATGGTGAAGGCTTCGAGAAAACAAGCTGAAAACGAAGGGAAAAACTGAAACCAAAGTGTAAAGTCATTAGGGCTGTGTAATTTGATTTAGATCATTTTAAAACGAGGTCGTTTTAATTATGTGATTAAATGACATCATTTCATTAATCTTCATTTTTTGGTTTAATTTTGGCTTACATCTATTAATGGTTAAGGTTTCTAAAACACCTGACAATTCACATTAGCAAACTTAACAGAAACATTAATATCAGGCTATAATTGAAAAAAAATTTAAAGTTTAAACATTTTATTGCTACTTTTGAAGTTCGGGTTAGAATTGAAAAAAGAAATAAAAATTTGAGAATTTTATTACTACTTTTTAAAATTCAGGCTATAATAGAAAATTTGGTAAAAGTTTGGACTTTTTTTATAATTAACCCTATTACTTAATATAATATTTACATGTCAAGAGACAAGCGGATAAGTAAACCATCGTGAAATCTCATACAAACATGAATTAACACTTACCTTTCTAATTTTTTCTACTGGAACTTGAGAAAACCAGGCAGGACATCAATTAAAGGGATAAGAGACGATGATAAAATCAGAAAATGCACTCAGTTAGCTAATTAGGGCACAAATAAAATCGGAGGGGAGACAGAGACAAGAATAGGAAGACTACGAAAACAAATATTCTTCCACATATAAAACGGCATCATTTGTTACATAAATAAAATAATGTCATTTTGTGTACAAAAGAAATTCATATTTTGAGTCAAACATAAATCTCAAGTCTAATTCTAATTTAAAGCCGAAGACTAAAAAAAACACTTAAATTTATTCCAAAACCCAATCAACTCGTATCGATCCCATAAATTTTAGATTAAAGCAAATTAAACTCGAACCTTTTTACCATAGGTCATCCTTGTTGTCTTTGATGCACCTAATCAATACTGTTTTCAAGTGTTCATATTTTCATATCTTTTTTCTCTTTCTAGGTCCTGAAAATGGGGATAATTTTCCAACTAAAATTCTCTCATAATCCAGAATCCTGAAACAAAATAGGACTCACTTTTACGCACAATGTGTTGTACGGCTCTTTCTCTCTATAAAGCTAGTTCTCTTTTCACATCCAAAGAAGGGAATGACCACCTTGCAAATTCTAAGGACAATAAAATTTGATTGCATTTTAGCTTTGAACATTCATTTATACATTTCTGAGGCTAGAAAAGAATGACTAGTTCCCATAACACATCCACTTAGCATAAATCCGCTCAAGTAAAAGAAAATAATACAAATTGCAGAAGAAAAACCTGAAGAAACAAATCAGGAATTGGCGTAGAGAGGAATAAAATACGGATTTAAAGCTCCACCTTATATGTGACACTTCGTCATAGGGGAGGATAGAAATATGAAGACAAAGAAAATCCAAGGAAAAGCAAGCCTCCAATAGTAGCAACCGTTCTTTGAGAGATCTTAGATGCTTGCATGCTTCCTCCTACAACTGCCAGAGATGTACAGATAATGTGTCCTACTGTCGCCCCAACAGCTACACCAACAGCACTTTTCTGTGTTGCCAACTGAAATACACAATCGTCATGGTTGTAAGCAAACTATGCACCATAAATGTACAATAACTTTTCATTTTCTGAGTGTATTGGAGTTGTAAACTTGCAAGAACTCTTTCGTCCATTCACCGGTCCTATCTACACTTAAATACCTCAAAAGGAACTTTTTACTGAGCATTAACTTAAATATCCTTTTTCACATTGTTAAGTGCCAAGTTCAGATTAGGAATCAAATAATTTGAACATGGTCGCTACCCAGAGCAACATTTCTTCCTTTCAAGCAACACGCTACACAATTACTTGAAAAAATCCAAGTTGACAAACCATGAACCAGGCAACGGTAAGAATATCAATCTGCTTTCAATGCAGCACTACACTAAAGTAAGTAAAAGAAGACAAAATCAACTTACAGCAATTGTTGCAATCTGGCTACGATCCCCCCACTCCGCTAGAAAGGTTAACACAAAGGACTGAAAAGTAAAAAGAATTGCTTTACCAAGTTCGTTTCATCAAAAATTATGCAAGAAATATTACTAACAATCAAAAGTTGGGATGTTATATCAAGAAAAAGCTAAAATTCAACATACAACCTATGTTAGAACTCATAGAAGAGAAAATCAAGTATACCATGCACCGAAAAAATGAATTAGTGCGGATGCATCAATACCTCCAAAAAGATTGGTGTACAAAATCTTGAACAGAAGCGACGAAAAGCTGTTTTGCCTTGTCCAGTCTCTAGTTTTTCTTCTACCTAAACACCATGAATCACCAGATGAGAAAACTAGATTCCATTATTGCAAGCAAATGGGTGATGAGGGGCAAAATCAGGTGAATATTAGGAAGACAAATTTCAAGTATCAAATGCTATATAAGAACGCTTTTCAATGCAGATCTGAACTAAAACTAGAGGCCTAAGCATATATCTAAGACACTCCAAAGTACAAAAGAGAAAATTATAAAAAGAGAGAAGATTGCTGAGAAAGGTTGGAGATGATAAAGGGTATGATAGCACAACGAATCCACACATAGAGTCAAATAAGCTAAGCTACTGTTCTCAACTTATTATCAGCAAGATACCTCACGAAACAGATAAGAAACAAAAATGTGCAGGCATTAAAATTACCAAGCTTCCTTCATGTGTTATTCATCCAAAACATATTTACCTGTTCTCGTACCCTTTCTGCTTCTTTCTATTCCAGTAATTTTTTCTTTATTTTTGTCTCCTTTACTCTCTTCCCTTCCACCGTCACCATCTTTAGTTCCATAAAAAAGTATGGGTTAATCATGAAAAAGATGAAAATATCCTTCAAACAAGAAAAAAAGTAACTTGCAAAGAAGTGTGAAAATTTACTTCAGCAAAAGTCAAGAGGCGTGAATGCCCCATGGAGTGGCTTGGGGTTGGGAATGGAGAAGTAGAAGCCACGCCATCCCCTCTCAATTCTTCCATGGAAAATCACACCCATTGCCATAGGGTTCCCAGAGAGGGCAGCAGTGACAACAATGGTTGTGGTAGGCCTTGTTCAAATGGATATGAATATGGTGGTGGGCATGGCGGTGATTATAAGCATGATGGCAATGGGCATAGTGAAGATTGAGGTGGTGGTGGTGGTTATGAATATGGTGGTGACATGTATAATGGTGGTACTAGTTATGGATATGGTGGTGATGCTAGCAGTGGTGGAAGCAAAGATCTGAGAGTGAAAGTGAAAAAAAAAAAAAAGTGAGATTAGAGAAAGGAAAAGAAAAACTTTTGGCAAGTTGTTGCCAAAACTCATGAAAATGTGATTTAAGTTAACAGAACCTACTGTGTTTTCCTTAAATTTGAAAACCAAAAACAACCATTTCCAATCAAACAAGTTTTAATGGTTTGTTTTTAGGGATAACATATTCGAAAATGTCTTAACCTTTTAAAATTTTTTCAAATGAGTGACCGACCTTTTAAAACCTTAACAATTTCAATTCAAAAGGTTATGTTTGAAGATGTGGCATGTCTACTAAATGCCACGTAGATGCCCATCTATTAGCCACATCAGCAAAAACTAACATTTTGAATTGAATTGTTAAGGTTTTAAAAGGTTGTCACTCAATTAAAAAATTTTAAAACTTAGGCAATGAATTGAAAAAAATCCCAAAAGGTTGAACACTTTAAAATTAGTTATCCCTTTATTTTTATATTTTTTACTACAACAACAAAAAACCACAACTCACAACAAAACTAAATAGCCCCTAAACCTTTCCAGATCAAAGTTTGTTGTCGTATCAAGTCATACTCAAATTGAATAATTATATTAATATTGTTTTGGATTTTTTGTCTAATAATAAGAGATTTTAAATAGACTACATCACCTAGACGGTAAAATGGCATGGAGAACATACTTCTTCCATTTCTTTTTTCTGTGATGATTTTGAATCTGACCTCCAAGCAATGTAAAGCAATCGAATCCCAAAAAAGGCATAAAGAACTGCATACAAAAAGAACGTAAACAAGATGAGGTTATCAAAGAGACAACTAATACATAATGTTGCCACATCAAAAGATATGTATTGAGTAACATTTTAGGTGTACTTTTGGCATGTCCACAAAGGGAAACAAATTCATCTTTGTGTGGTATATGCTAAGAAAGGTTCCAAGTCTAATGCACCAATCTGAAAGGGTAACCATGCATCATAGTCTTACTTTGAGCAAAGACGTCCACAAAATAATAGATAAAGGCATCAAAACCCATCTACAACAATAGTACTTTGATCATAAAGGAAAATAGTCATCCTTGAGTCAGTAGCTTCTGAATAACTTAAAAAAGAAAATTGCTTGGAGCATATTTCAAAAGGGTTTTAGGAGATACATAAGCGAGATGATTGTTCAAGTATTCCCAGTTAGTTTCCTTGCCTGAAAGGACACATAATAACCCTGTTTAGAATTTGAATGGCGTCATTAGAGAAAAACCATTGATGTGGGAGAATCCAAAGAAACAAGCATTACGTGGCAATAAATTGGCCATGAAAATTCCCAAGCTAGAGGCCAAGTCCACATCATCTATATTGGTTTTCCTACCAAATGTCATTAATCCCTAGAACTAATAGACCCCAAACAAAGGCCTACCAATGTGCTTACCTTTCACTATAACAGCTTAAACAATTTCAAAAACGAAAAATGAATAATGATGACATGAAAATGAATAGGCATTAATTTATTTATATCATCTAGAGAAATTTTCAAACTAGATTTTCATTTAAATGAAATTGCAATAAGGTAGGCCACAAGTACCTCTTTTAGCCAAACATGAAAATGCTATGTTGATGAGATCCAAGAGATTACCATTTGCAACCATCTTTTAAGCACAATAATCAAAAACCTCAATAAGTGCAATGAGGTTAAAAAATATAGAAGAAATTCTAAAGCAATGTTCAAAGCAGGTAGTGTGTCATTCTTAATAAGTATTCAATTAAAAGGATAATAGTCGATCGCTTTCCAGCACAGCCTATGCTAATCATCAATTTCCCACAAAGGGATAGCTCAAAACATGGTAATCAAGCTTAAGGAAGGTCAAAATGTTTGTCTCCTTGGTCATATTTTTTATGGACTTTATTCTCACTTCCAACCGTAATATATAAGTAACAGCAAAACAAAATTACAATTTACCAAGGCCCATTAAGGTAAGATTAGTCCAAGTGATATTCAATGGGCAATTTTACCAACCTCAAGTGACCCAAACCATACTTTAATGATGCTATTAATTTTTTGTTCACTCCTATAAATTAGTAGTTTCTTCTCAAGCAGACAAAGATCAACTCTAGGAATTTCAATTCTTTTTCGAGATAAATATATGTTTTCAAATGGCAAAATTTATCATAAATGAAGGCCATTGCAAAATATACCTTCTTGAATTGTTGAATCAAAATGGAAATAAGATGATTAGTCAACAGTCTTTAAGATAAGAAAAGGACCTCAACATCCAGAAATCTTGAAATTTAAAGTTCAAGGTTAATGGGAACAATGGTAGGTTCGTCATTATTGTCAGACATAAATGGTAAAGAAGAACAAGGATAAATGCAAGCCTTATCGCAGCAGGGTGCAGGAATCTATACCGTGCAGCATTTTATGCCGTTGTTCTCTATAGTATAATGCTAAAAACGTGTTTCAAGTATTCAATCTAGCTCAAGCATAATCTTCAGATTCTAATTAAATTAAAGCATTTTTTCTAAATTGAAAATTGAAAATTTTGATTAAATATTTCATCATTCATGACACGTATAGGAACTTTAATAATCACTCTAAAGGAGCTACCTCTAGGAAGAAGTTTCACCACAAAAAATATATATTGCAATGCAGCTTCTATTTCCTCTAATGAAATGAACGGGTCAACATGTTGCCTTCCCATACAAGAAACATAACATCCACTCATTTGACAAAGATGTTTGTTAGTAAATTCTATGAAACTAAATAATCTTAAATCTCTACCTTTTTTTTTTTAAAAATAGAAACAAGTCCAATTTACAAGACCATAGCAATTATGAAGTGACATCCAATAAAACGCCCATATCCACCTTAAACTTTACAAAGACTTCAACTATATATCTTAATTTCTCTAATTCAAGAAATTGCTTTCATCATAAACATGTTAAACGGGTAGATATGAAATAACCAAACAGTTTAGCGTCACTTGCAGTCATAAACCAAGCAATTTCAAGCACCAATTAGGGCCAAATAAAGTAACTAAATGGTTTACAATCAATCCAGCACCAAAAGTACAAGAACAGAATGGTTGAGATTTAGAATACATGAACACAAATTACATATTAATCGATAAAATACAATAGTACAAAATAATAAGCATGCACAACTAAAAATTTTATATCAGTTAAGAATTGAATACCTGTGGCTGCATTATTTGTGTGCTTTCTTGATATCAAATTTGGCACAATCCTACCCAATCCAGTAGAAAGTACCTATTTTACATATGCAGTAGAATTAGGTTTCAAAACCTTCTAGTAAAAGCAAAATGCTTTTGAAGTAAAATAACCTCAAGTTTACAAGTGAAACAAAAGAGGTTAGATCAAACAACCACAAGCTCAAATTTATTAGGATGAAGAACAGGAATCGGTATGACACTGTTCATGTGAACACTGACAACAAAGGAAAACGTGTCACGTTGGTTTTAGGACTAGTTTTAGGACTTAAAACTTATTTAGAATAAAGTATCCATATTAGAGTAAGATTCAATCTTATTTTGAAAATCTTATTTGTAAATCCCTTTACCACTAGGATTAGAGTTCCAAGAATCTTTCTATATATGTGTAATCAAACTTTGAATGAAAGAAAAGCTAATTTTTCTACAAATTTTAGGTTATCAAACTAGATGTAGTGTTTGCTTCTAAGACTGATTTTTAGATTCTAGGAGTGATTCCTAGTTGCATAATCTTGGAAATGACTCTTAGTGCCTGTTTGGATGAGCTTATATCAGTAGAGTTTTTGTTAGTAGAGCTTTTCTGAGAAGAGCTTTTCTTAAAAGCCAGTTAACTGTTTGGTTGTCAATTAAAAAAAACAACTTTTTAAAAAGAGCTTCGTACAGTAGACTGTTTGGCAACATAAAAATAACAAGCACTTTTATTAATTTTAACTATATTTTATTTCATAATAAAATTATTTATGCATATAAATATTATTTAAAATATATTAAATAATATACAAAGCACAATATATTAATTATTATATAATTTTAAACCATATAAAATATAAATGAAAATATATCTAACCGAATTTTTTGTATAGATTATAACATAAGTAAAACTAATTTCAAAATAAATATTAAAACATATAAAAAATTCAAATAATATTATATAAATATCAAAATAAATGTGAAGATGTGTCTGTGGATATTGTGAGAATTATGTGTAAAGCATAAGGATAAAAAGGACTAAAAAATAGGCTCATTAATTGATATAAAAAATTTACCTAAAAAAGTGCTTTTTTGAAAAGCTACAAATTTGAGCTTTTGAAAAAGTTGTATTTTAGCTTTGAAAAAGGCTATTTCTACTCAAAAAGTGATTTTAAAGTTTACAGCCAAACACTGTTTTTTTCCTTAAAATAGCTTTTGCGGTGAAAAAAAGTGTTTTTCCACCTACTAAAAGCCGAACCAAACGCACTCTTAGAGCTATTCAATCTTTTGATTTCTTCTCTAAAATTCCAGCAATCACAATCTTAATTTCCAGCATCCATAACTTGAATTTCAACAGACTATACTGAAAATTTTGAGACCTGAAATTTGAACTCCAACAATCTAACAAAATTCCAGCCCAGATTTTTCAATTTTACTAAAACTTCACAACTACTTGACGCACCTTATATTTGTCCTACATCAGCTTTTGGCCAAAGTGGACATATAAAAGAAATTAAAAAAAAAAAAGATACCGTCATGACAATCAAGGCGGTAAGTGCACCAGATAACACTGTTGACTTAGGGTGCCGCATTGCCATTAGAGCTACTATTATGAATGTCTCATCTCCAATCTGGTACAAAAATAGAAAAATTATGGATGTCTCATCTCCAGTCCAGTACAAAAAAGAAAAAATCGTCCATTGAAATGCAGGAAATAGAAATTATTTATCAACTACAGCCAAGCGAGTCTACTCACCGGTAATACCTTTGGATACTATAGCAAGTTAAATACACATGATAAATCCAACATGAAATATGAGAACTCTATGAACAGATGACTAGGACAAAATAGTTTTTCTTCGTCCACCAATTACATAAAAAAATAACACAAGAGGACTGATTATCAATTACTTCAAAAGATCAGACTTCTGAAATAAACAGACCAATTTAGCATAACAGCTTAGTTCACAAACCTCACTAACAATAATCATTGAAAAACTTGCAACGAGGGAATCAAGAATCCCAAGACCAGAATCAAAATTAAGAGGAATGCCAACAGAATTAATGTCGACATCATCGGTACCAATCTGCATTAGCAAAAACTAGCTATCATTACAAGCGTGAATCACAAATATCACTATAGATCTAGAAAGTGGGAAAAGCTAAATTTAAATTGAACAAAAACAAACAAAATTAGAAACCTATCCGCCCAAAACTAGACATTCGCACTAGGTTTTATGTTCTATGTTTGCCCCTAAGTAGATGAAGCATGTATTAAACAAATCATTAATCCATAAGTGTTGGCTACACATGGACCTACACTGATAGCTACAACCTAATAAATCATAAAGGATGTCAGTCCAAATAAAAATCTGGTTTTCCTCGATTCAAAATCGGAAAATACTTGGCTAAATTAAAGTTGACACAACCACCAAATATTCAGTACAATTACAAAACCCAAAACGAAAGAGCATGGTCACCATCCCACGACGCCCGATAACTTTAGTCGATGCATTAGGATATTCGTTCCCATTTTTCACAACAGATTCCTATGAACACAACAAGAAGAGATATAAGAAAATCCACAGAGACGAACAACAATTAATGATGATGGACATTTTTCAAGGTTAAACACCTGAGCAGAGACGTGAAAGAGAACCAAAAGTAGCAAGGCCAGTACGGAGAGAGGCGTAGGGTTTGAGCGAAACCTCATGGTACGATCAAACTTAAGATCCTAAAGGATGGAGATAGGCATCTGATCGCCGCTTTTCTGAAACTGTATGGGTGTGATAAGTTAAGCACCAAAGATCTGGTAATCTAAATCTCTGCAAAAGGAAAATAGGAATTTCACAGCAATGTGCTGTCTACGAATGAAGACATCCATCTTTTCCGAGCATTGGTGGAATCTCGTGGGCTATTTTCGGACGATTAAACCACGGAGCAAAAAGTGCATGTTCGCATTATATAATTAATTTTATTTTATAATACTAAATGATATTATATAAATAATAATAAAATATTTAGAATTTTAAATAATTTATTAAAAATTAGTTAATAATTAACTCTTTATAGTATTAATGTGATACGTCCTATCAACTACATTTATAAAATTTAATGTAATAAAAAATTATATATAAACAATTTTATCTATAATAAGGCTCATTTTTTTATTTCGATTTCGACTTGTTTTTGGTACTAAATTAAGTGAATTTATATGCGAACAAAAAAATTTGAAGACAAAAAAAAGTTTCATTTTTTTTAGTTTTGATTGTATGATATTGTGTATGTCTTAGGCTAGAAATTGATAGTCGATTAAAATAACAATTTACTCCTGACATTTAGCCTGAAAGTTGAGTTAAGACTCTAATATGAGTTGATCTTTAATATTTTGAAGTTTTAAAAATGAATTATTATGATTAGAAAATGTTTAAAATGAGTTTTAATATTTAAAAAAACTTTCGAAACAGTTACTAATTAAACAAAATAACTGATAAATTTTTTTGTTGAACTAGATTTTTAAAAAAAATTTGTAAAGTGGGACTCCCATAGAGATGAAATGGTTGAGTTTACTCGAGAATGGAGAGAGAAGAAATGGTCTCGAGATGTACGACTTGAAAGAGGTATGTGAAATAGCTAGTTAAAGAGAGACAAAGCGTCTCTGCTTTGCATGTTGCACACATTCGCTCATTACACAGCACTGGCTTAGCTCTCCTTCAGTTCTCTAACATAGAAGCTACTCTGCACCTGTTGGGAAACCGGGTGTGGGGATTATATTCTGGCCGTAGCAGAATAATTACGAAACATTTTAGCAATCTTTGATTTCCCAAAAATCAAGAGCTCTTTTATTATATAAAATGATTAACATAAATTATAATAAAGCGAAAACTTAGTTAGTACCTTATTCCGAAGCTTGATTTTTGTTTTATTGTATCCCTCAAACTGTTCCCAA
>JAOSBO010000007.1:10562859-10586492 GCA_027563915.1 Erythroxylum rotundifolium
AGAGAGAGAAAAGGTGATGGTTTATTTGTGTGGGTTAAAAACTAGAGTTTTTCATTGAACAGCCCTAAGTCTTTTGCCTATAACTTTTTCATCCGAGCTCTAAATAACTTGAAACTTAGACCAATGGATTCCTAAGACATTTTTCTTTCTCTACATAAAAATTTAGAGTTATCTGAATTAAATTGAAAATGATTGATAGGGTGAAAGTGTGGAAGTCTACTGGAATGTTTTAACTGGAAAATTTTCATGAACATGTTTCGGTGTTCTAATTATAAATTGAGCTGTAGATTTCTGAATGGGTTGAATTTTGCTTTGTATTAAATTAGAGACATAAGTTTACAACTTTCTTGAAGAATTATAATTTTGATTCTATCTCTAAGATTTTCAAAATTGGCATGTAAGTGAGTTGTAGCTTAAGCTGAAGCACTATCAGGCACAGAAATCATGTCTTGTAGTTATTGAATAAACTGTATTGATGTGGGCCGAATTAGGCTGAGTTTTCTAAACCAAAGTTGTAGCTTATTCTCTTAGATTTAAATTGGTATAAATTAGAGGGTATGATCATGTACTAGCCAAAAGTTCCAATGTACACAGTATGTGGTATTTTGTGCTAACTTATTGGCTACTGAATCAAATTGGATGATCTTGAAGTCAGTAGAAACTTAAGACGCTGTAGAATAACTTTTCAGAAGGAAGTGTTGCCTAATTTTTCCATTTACCCTATCATATTAGTTATGCAAAGTTGACCCAAAATCATATGGGTAAAAAATCTGAAGTGGTCAATTAAGTTGTGTAATTGATTTCATAATGTTTTATTTTGGCCCAAATTATAAGTACCAAATGATATTAATGAGAGCTTGGATATCTGATCGATTTAATGATGAAAATTATAATAAGATACCTGGAATTGTCATTGAACAATGCATTTTGCATATTTTATTTATTTAAGTACATGTGTATAAAGGAATATGTTCTCAATTGTACAAAATGTGATATTTTGTAAATGTGTTGTGTATGTTTTAGAGGAGCACATCGGACGCCAGTCAGACATTGCTGAACCATTCAGGCAATAGCTTCTTGGCACGTACTCAACTTAGATGATTTCATAGGGTTGATTTGATTTGAATTTAATTTGATTTGTTAAAATTCCAATATTATTGAACTGTTTGTGAGAATTATTGAACTATTTGTGAGTTGTCTCTGGATTTCGGGCCTGAGGTCCGAGGAGTTTAATGGTTGGGCCTGTATTGGGAGTGTCTTGATTTGATATGAATTTGAAATTTGATTCTCAATGAAAGTTGAATGCCGAACTTAGGTCCGATGACTGTGAAATCTTGTCTGAGCATTTGTATAAGATTGTGATATATGAGATATTCAGAAATTATTGCATTTCATAAAATGCATGCTCAGATAAAGGCGTTGTGACTTGATTTGCCAATATGAAGCGCTTCCACGTAGAACTTTGCTCCATGATTTTCTGATTTTGCACGTAGAGCTATGTTCTGTGATTCTGTTTGATTGAGCCTTATGGATCGATATTTGTATAAGTTTGTGATAGGCACTCAGTCACAACAATAAGAAAGAATGTGAGTCTCATGCATATAAAATTATAAGACTGAAATTTATTGAATGATTTGTAAAGTTGAATGAGTAATAAATTGATGTGATTTATTTGCTTTGCTTAGCAATGTGAACTGTGTGATCCTATGATACACCATGTTGTGTGAATATATGGAATGTGTATATGATCTAAATGAGTGTCTGTAAAATATGTATTCTGTGTATGTGATCCGGTGAAATCATCAATGATGGTTCACTCATTAAGTTCGCAAAACTCATAAAAATTGCAATGTGATTTTTCAGGTACAAGACAGAAGACCTAGTTCTTTAGACAGGACTAAAGGACCCCTTTTGGATTTTGTTATAGCTCAAAGGTCTGTCAACTGGTTCCAGGAGTGTTGTGTCATGTATTTTGTTGTTTTGTTAGAACCTATATGAGGTTATGTAAATATTTTTCTAAAGGAAATAATGTAAATTTGTGAATTAATGCAATGAATGTTTTTTAAAATTTGCTGGCTTTTAAATGATGTTAGTTGATGTCATGTGTAAGTTGGAATTGTTTTGCTCTAACATACCATCATCATAGGATATGCTCCTGAAAGTTTGGGTACATACCCTATGGTAGTGCGATTTTTCATATATATATGTGTTTGTGTGTGTGTGTGTGTGTGTGTGTGTGTGTGCATGCATGCTTGTGTGTGTGTGTGTGTGTGTGTGTGTGTGTGTGTGTGTGTGTGTGTCAGGTTTGTTATCACTAGCGTGACATGCTCCTAAATACAAAAGGATTCTAAACTAACTGGTTAGAAAAGTCTGAAATTCTTAAAGTTTCCAAAATTTGCAAGGGCTCAGTAGTGATCCGCTCTCACTTCACCTGAGGAGTGGAAAAATTATGGGGTGAGCTAGGAAGCTCAGTGGCTAATATGTTTATAGCTAGTGATAACAAACCTCACACTAATATAGTACGCACGCACGCACGCACGCACGCACGCACGCACGCACACACACACACACACTCCTTCTATGAATTTTATTTAATTATATAATTATTTAGTAAATTATTTATTCATTTTATTATTATTTATTTGCATAATTATTTAGTGTCCAATGTAAGTTATTTTCATGTCTAATTTATTTATACTATATTTATTTATTTTCCTATTTAATGGTTCTACTCCCACCAAGAATTTTTAATCCTTGTATTTTTTATATAAATATATGTGTATAATCAATTTTACTCTAAAATACTTAAAATTTGTCGCCTTGACACCACAAAATGAGAAATCAAGACCTGGGGCCGACATTAGCTCTTACACCATAAACAACATAACACAAAAATTGCTTCATCCAACACAAAATCTACCTCATATGTGATATATTCAGACACCCATTCAATAACTTAAGGACTATAAACTATTAATTAACAACTTTTCGATGCAATTGTATTTTCTCCTTGATATTTTTATTAAAACTGAATTTTTCTTCTTTTTTTTTCTTTCATTTCTTTTTTTCAAATATAACATGATAGAAGCTACATCAACATGGGATTCATAACATGGCATGTTAACAAACATAACTAACCTATATGCATGCATATCCCCACATTTATGCTTTTATACAACCACAGTCATCAAGAATTAACAAATGCTCCACTAGATTTAAAGCTTGGGTAGGGCATTTGGTTAAGTGCATGTAATGTGGTTTATATAAAAGAACAGGATAATAAAGCTCAAAGGGAGTTAGCAAAGCAAAATTCACATGAACGGGGAAGGCTATTTGGCTATTGTAGCTCGTAATCAACAAAGAATGTGTAATCCTTTTCAGGAAAATGCATGTGATAAAAATGTGGTCTTGAATAGAAAACCAAAGCAAAGTAAGGATGTACATATCTGAAGGTCACATATAACAAAAGATAGTGAAATTACTATGGATGTGTCAGTCTAATACAATTTAAAACATCAATAGTTTTTGTTTACCATTAGCCACCGCTCTTTTAAAAATAATCCACATTAATCAATCACAAAAGAAAAAGTCCATGCTAAATTTGCCATGGATTTTTCTAGTCAATTCATAATCTAATTATGACTAAATAATCTTAAAAGCAATAGAAAACGAGAATTTTTTTAATTTTTTTGTTTGATTTTGAAAACTGCCTAAGAAATCACATAAATAACAACTAAGCTCAAAACATGTATAAAAGCTAATATCCAACCAAGTTCCCACCCCCATACTTAAAACGTACATTGTCCCCATTTCAACATCAAATTAAAAAAATGAAGCATTTAAGGAAACTAACATTTGCGAAAACGTAAAGAGACAGAAATTAACTTCCGTTGGATTGCCTCCCAAGTAACACCTTTGTTTATTGTCATTGGCTCAAATCCATGCTGCTCCCATCAAGTGACATGAGTCATATCCTCCAGCATCAACACCTCCAAATCCTCTATTTGGAAACCTTCATAATACGACTTTAAGCGATGACCATTCGTTCTGAATGTCTTATCAGTTTTTAGACTCCGTATGTCTACTACACCAAAGGAAAGGCATGATCGATAACTGATAAGATCTTATCTTGCTATATCATTTGATATTATCTGCTTCATTTTAGATTTATTTTGATGCTTAAATATGGAAATTAATGTTTTTTTTTGTTTTTGGAGATGAAAAATGGAGATTGCATTAAATTGAGACTCTATTGATGATAATCACAAATTTTGGATAAAGTGAAGAGATTGATGCAGTGGATAAGGCTGATCACTTAAAGAGTTTAAGTTTAACTGGGAAACTTCTTATCCCTATTATGTAGGAGTTTGAATTTGAATTCGTTTTAGATAGACATCTTTATAAGTTAGAGTTAGATTAGGGTTAGATTAAAAAACCCTATAAAAGAGACGTTCCTCACAATAGAGAAAGGTTCTCTCTTTTTACGTTTTTTGCAATTCTTAGTCTTTCTTCTATTTTTGTTATTAGAGGAAAAGCCATATGTGACTAAACTCATCGTTCTGATTCAAGGAGATTCAATACTTTGATTGCAACTTTATGAGGTTTTATGTTTCAAACTTTTATTCAAGTTTTAATTCAAGTATTTCTTGTTTGAAGTTCTCGTATTTCATGAATGATTAATATTCTATTAATCTGACAATTTAATTTAGTATTAATTATTCTATTGCTATCTAGGAATTTAGTGATCTGTAATTGTCATGAAGGATTGGTATAAGTAGCAACTAGGTTATTTATGAATTTATGTATTTAACTTATGATAAATAAGAAAACTAAATTGAATAGTTGTAGCTATCTGGATTATTTAGTTTAGAGTTTAGTCTTTGACTCAAAGCTTATTGCTATCATTTATTTGATATGGAATGCTATCACACCTAGTCAATATATGATAACTTTTGGTTTAGATGATAGATTCGAACCAATTAATTTAGGAAAATTTGAGACTTATTACGGCTATACTAATATGTTTTGGACTAATTGCTTGAAACGTGAAAATTTTCTTTTTGAACTAATGATCAATGTTACAACAATTAAATGAGATCTTTCCCTTGAATCAAAGTTTAGTAATCTTAAATTTCTTAATTTTAAACTAAGTTGATTTAATTTGTTTTCGTATTAATTTAAATTAATTAGTTATTTAATCAAACCCCCATTTACTTTTATTACTTGAAATTAAGAAGCTAGAGTTTAGTTCTTTAGGGATTTGACCTAGTTTCACGACTACTACAAAAGTTTGGAGAATTGGAATTATTTTGGGGGCTTTGACAACCCGATCAATAACAAATAGACCAACCCAACGGGAACCCAACTCACCTAGAAATAGTTTGATTTATGAGTGATAAAGGAACACTTTCTAGCCCACTGACAAGCTTTTCCTTGAAATCATCTTGTCTTAAAAAGCCTTTGTCTTCTCCTTATATATCACTGCATTATGGAAGGATTCATTCCTCAACTCCTCCAACTCTCGAAGCTACAACTTCCTATGCACACCTGCATCATCCAAGTTCATGTTGCATCTTTTGATAGCCCGATACGTCTTATGATGTAATTCCACCGGAAGATGACATGGCTTCCCAAACACCAGTCTATATGGAGACATCCTAATTGGTGTTTTATAAGCCATCTTATAAGGTCATAGTGCGTCTTCTACTCTTACACTCCAATCCTTTCTATTAGGCTGCATAGTTTTCTCCAAGATCAACTTGATTTCTCAATTTGAGAATTCAGCTTGCCCGTTGGTTTAATGATAATAAGTAGTGGAAACCTTATGTGTATGTGATATTTTCTAAACATTACTTCCATCACACTGTTGCAAAAATGGGTTCCTCTGTCGCTAACGATTTCTTTCGATATCTCGAACCTAGAAAGAATGGTAGACTTAAAAAAATCTACAATAACTTTCGCATCATTAGTTCTGGTGGCTTTGGCTTCCACCCATTTAGAAACATAATCAACTACAATTAATATATAAGTAAAGCCAAAAGATGGAAGGAAAGGTCTTATAAATTCAATACCCTAAACGTTAAAAATTTCACAGAAAACCAAAGGAGTTTTTGGCAATTGATCCTTATGAGATAAGTTACCTAATCATTGGCATCTATCACATGATTTACAAAAGGTATATGCATCTTTGGACAATGTTGGCCTATAGAAGCCACTCTTTAGAAATTTATGAGTCGTTCTTTTCACTCCAAAATGTCCTCCATATGCATACGAATGACAAAAGTGTAGGATCGAGGGTGCTTCACTTTCGGGTACAAACCTCCTGATGACTTGATTTATGAAGTGCCTCTAAAAATACCGATCATCTCAAATGTAACACTTCATTTCATTTCATAACTTATCCCTCTGAGCCATTGAAAAACCAACAGTTAATTTTTTATTTACTAAAAATTGACAATGTTTGTATACTATGGTGGTATTGCAGCGGCAGAGAATAATTACTCATCTAAAAAGGTTTCTTACAAAAGGATATCATCTTCTTCCTTTGTCAAACAGTTGAGATGGTCACCACATTTTCTGGCCATTTCTTATCTCTGATCTCCAAGTCAAA
Organism: Erythroxylum rotundifolium; assembly: GCA_027563915.1. NCBI lineage: Eukaryota > Viridiplantae > Streptophyta > Magnoliopsida > Malpighiales > Erythroxylaceae > Erythroxylum > Erythroxylum rotundifolium. The sequence continues at coordinate 10,569,470 of JAOSBO010000007.1, forward strand.
TTCCTGAAGGAGGAGAATCAATCTAACTAGCCTCAGTTTTACATCTTTCTTTATGAGCAAGTATCGTAAAACTGTATGGTCATAATAAACAATCACTTTAGCACCAAACAAATACGATTGAAATTTTCCAGAGCAAAAACCATTTATAAGAGTTCTTTTTCATTAGTTGAATAATTCAATTGAGCTAGGTTTAGATTCTTGGAAGTATAGTAGATGGTATGTAAATCTTTTCCCACTCTTTGTCCTAGAATTGCCCCTATTGCATAGTTGCTTGCGTCACACATGATCTCAAAGGGTAGGTTCTAATCTGATGGTTAAATCATCAGTGGGAATGTTAGAAGCTCCTTAAGTTTGTTGAATGGTTCCTCACACTTATCATCGAATTCAGAGGAGACATCTTGTTGTAAGAGCTTGCATAGTGGTGTGGCTATCTTCGAAAAGTATTTAATAAAACTTTGATAAAAACTGCATGTTCAAGAAAAGAATGCACTTCCAACATAATAAAGGGGTAAGGTAAAGAAGAAATAAGATCATCCTTAGATTTGTCTAACTCAATATCCTTAGCAGATATAACATGGCCCAAAAGTATCCCTTGATCAACTATAAAATGACATTTCTCCCAATCTAGTACAAGTTTAGTTTCTATGCAACGTTCCAAGATAATAGTAAGATTCTTAAGATATTCATCAAAAGAAGATCCATATACACTAAAATCATCGATCAACACCTCAATAATCTTCTCAACATACTTGAAAAAAATGCTTACAATACATTGTTCGAACGTAGCAAGTAAGCGTTACATAATCCAAATGGCATTCTTTAGTAAGCGAACACATTGAATGAGCATGTAAATATGGTCCCCTCTTACTCTTCCGATGCGATCAAGATCTGAAAATAAGCTAAAAAGCCATCTAGAAAGTAATAATAATCACAGCTAGCCAATCTCTTAAGCATCTGATCAATAAAGGGAAGGGGAAAATGGTCTTTACAAGTTGCAAAATTCAACTTCCTCTAGTCAATACACACTCGCCACTCGATTTGCACTTGGGTAGGAACCAACTCACCTTCCTGATTTGTCACAACGGTGATTCCAGAATTCTTTGGAACCACCTATCAGGACTTACCCACTTTCTGTTAGAGATTGGGTAGATAACCATAGCATCGAGAAGCTTCAGCATCTCCTTCTTCATAATTTTCATCATTGGAGGATTCAGACTACGCTGAGCTTTCCTTGTGGATTTTACATCCTCCAACAACAAAATTCGGTACATGCACATAGATGGGCTTATCCTTTAGATATCTACAATAGTCAACCAAATGGCCTTCTTATGCTCTCTCAACATTCAAACCAGTCTATCCTCTTGGTTTGAAGTCAACTCCGCTGAAATAATGACTAGAAGAGTTTGCTTATCTTCCCAATAGGTATACTTCATGTATGTAGGGACTAGCTTCAATTCCAATTTTGGTGCCAGCACATCAAAAGATAACAACTTCTGGAGATATTCATATAGTTTAAAAGAAGTTAAATCATACCTTTTTGGAGAGTTTTCCAATGATTCCAAAAATGGCTACCACTTCCATCAGCTCTTGTTGCATTTCAACATCAATGTTGACTTTTACTTACAATTCCTCAGTTAAGACCATTTCCAAATGATCCTTGCAACTTAATTTAAACATTTCTTGTACGAAAGGATCAATCACATCAACAGAAAAAGCACAATAATCATCAGAAGGATGTTTCATGGCATAAAAAATATTAAAATAAATCACTTTCCCATCAAACTCCATCGTAAGGGTGCCCTCACCAACATCTATCTTAGTTTGAGCTATATTAAGAAACAGTCTCCCTAACAACATAGGTATCAGATTATATGAAGTCATCATTCATATCCACAACAAAAAAACATGCAAGAAACATTAGCTTATTCACCTACACTAAAACATCCTTAATGACACCATCGTGATAAGCATTAGTGTGGTAAGCCAATTGTATGATCACACTCGTTTCTTTCAACGAACCCAAATTAAAAAAAGGCATAAATTGAATGAGGCGTCACATTAATTGAAGCACCCAAATCCAATATAGCTCTATTGATCAAAGTATTACCAATTTTGCAAAGAATGGTAAACATACCTCGATCTTAACATTTGGGAGGCATTTTCTTTCCAAGTATTGCAAACACATTCTCACCCATTATTACTTTTTCTTCACACTCAGTTTCCTTTTATGTGTACACAGTTCTTTAAGGAATTTGTCATACCTTGGTACTTTCTTAATTGCCTCGAGCAAAGGTATGTTGACTTCCACTTTTTGGAAAGTTTCCGATATCTCTTTGTCGTTCTCCTTCTTATTTGGCCTTATTAATTTGATCGGAAAAGGTGGAGGGTTAGTCTTAATAATATTAGCACTTTTAAATTTTACCCTAGTACTCGGTGATGGGTTTTCTTCCTTTCCCAATTCCTTCTCAATGTCTTCCTCAGTAGCAATCCTCGGTGGAGTTCTCTTAGGATCCTCAATCTCCTTTTTACTCCTCAAGGTGATGACACCAACATTCTTTAGATTCACCTCAGGTTGGGATGACAGCTTTCTTCCACTTTGTGATTCTAGCCAATTGAGCCTTACTACCATATGACTCATTTTGTTCTCCACATTCTACATGCTCGATTTTGTCCCTTGCTCAAGTTGTTGCATACTCTGACTAAGCTGCAGCTTACTTTGTTGAAACTGTTACATACCCTGGCTAAGCTGAAGATCATTAGCATTAGAAGTCTTGATAGATTTTCAAGAAATGTACCTAAACTTAAATAGGAGGTTCCTTCTGTTCACTGAGGTCTTAGTTAAAACTATTGTGCTCCTTAAGATTGATTTTGGAAGTAATTCTGCTACTTATTCCCTCTGTAGCTTAAGTTAGGATGATCCTTTCAGCCTGGGTTATACGTCTAAGAGTATAGGTTGTCTTGAATTGGAAAGTTCCCTCTTGTAATGTTCACAAACTCTATACTCCCCTCTTATAGTGTCATACACTCATCAATTGGATGGCTTGTGTTTGAACATATCTCGCATGCTTTCACTTATGCCTGTCGAACTATAATCTGTCTAACAAAAGATGTTTAGTTCATCTAAATGATGTTTGATAGATGAAGTACTTACCTCCTTTATGCATCGAACATCATTACAAATGTTGAATTGTTGAGTATTAGTGGTCATTCATTTAAGTAGAATCCTAGCTTCAATGGGAGTCTTCTCACAAAGTGCCCTACTGCTTACCACATTAACCAAATTCCTCTCCGCTAGCAGCAGTCCTTCATAGAAATATTGGATGAGAAGTTTCTCCAGAATGTTGTGGTGTGGACAACTGACACATAACTTCTTAAAACACTCCCAATACTCATATAGAGACTCTCTGTTATGTTGCTTGATGCCACAAATCTCCTTTCGAATACTTGCTGTCTATAAGGTCGGAAAATATTTCTCTAAGAACAGTCCCTTCCTCTCTAGCGATGTATTTACGCTCCCGGTTGGTAAATCAAATAACCAATCCTTCGCTGCATCCTTGAGTGAGAACAGGAAGGCTCTCAACATGATTTATTTGTCGGTCACCCCATGAGGCTTCATGCTCAAACAAACCACATTAAGCTCCTTACGATGTTTATATACATCCTCACCTGCAAAACCATGAAAATTGGGTAATAAATGTATTAGTCCAGACTTTAACTCAAAACTAATATGTTCGGCAAAATTTGGAAATGCAATGCATAATGGTATTTGAGTTAAATCTGGTGCGGTCAACTCCCTCAACATTCTCGGATTCGTCATCATGTCTCATATTTAGATTTTGATTCTTCTACTAGAGTTAATCTTGTAACATACCACTCCTATAGAGCATATACCTGACATACTGAAGGATATTTGGGAACATACTCTACGAAAATGGCACATTAAGATAGTTAAATCAATTCATTGTTCTTTTTTAATCCATCATGCATAACATAAAAAATTCTAATCATCATATTTTTCCAATTTTTTAATTCATAAACATATACAGTCTCAAATGTCATTACATTTCCAAAATTCACATGTACAATATAGAACAGTTGAATGTTACAATCCTTAATACAACATAACTAAGACATTTGCAGGTAGAACTGGTCCTAACACTAACCCATATCCAAATGCAGAAATTACTTCAACTAGACTAGCTAGATTTCTTCTAAACCTAAAAAACAATGTTGCAATTTTAATGAGATTGCAAACTCAGTGAGTGAACCATCATTGATGTGCTCACCCATGTTATGGCATACATAATACAAGCAATAACCAAATTCACATGTTTATCATGTTGCTCAGATTCAGAATCAGATCTCATTTAACACATCTTCCAATTGGGTATACCAACTCACAATATATATACATTTCAATAAAATCATTATGAATACAAACATTTTGTATAATCATTTCAAAATAACCTAATCATCATTTCATTAGCATGCATAAAAGTTTCACTACATTGGGTCAACATAATTCAATAACTTTTTACAATTATTCACATGATATATGTACAGATAAATATATGCAATACACGAGATTTCACTTTAATTTTTATTTTGTAATGACTGAGTGCCTATTAATTGACCCATATATCTCGTGGATACCAGGCTTATTTTAGGTATCGACCCATATCCCTTGTAGATACCGAACTTATTTTAGGTATTAACCCATATCCTTTATGAATATCGAGCTTATTTTAGGTACTGACCCATATCCTTTGTAGATACGGGTTAATTTTAGGCTGGCCACTCCGGTCACAACTTCTTTATCTAATCATGCATATCAATGTCATTAAATGTATCATCTCACATCATATGCTATCAATCATTTTTATTCATTATGCAGTCATTTATCATAAACATCGGATTAGAATCTGGCATTCAACATTCAATTAAGTATCACTTATTCCATACACATTTACATTCAAATTTATCATCGGATCTTGGTCTGACACTCAATAATAATGTCAAATTCACATATAATGAGCACTTCCAATACAGTCCTAAATAATAGTCTCCTTGAATAATTGATATCTGAAATTATCGTAATCAAACTAGTAACAGTTTAATATGTCAAAACTAAACAAGAGCAATTTAAGCATAGTGAGATACATCTAAGCCAATTCACTACGCATATAACCCAAATATAAAAACACATATAATTGAGTTGACACATTTAGGTTAACTCACTACACATATAACTCATTAAAAAAAGCACACACTTATAATTGAGTTTACATTTTTAGGTTGACTCATAGTTTACTTCAGGTGAGTTATTACCTTGATGATCTAGCAATGTCTTGATGTTGTCGGTCAACTTGTGCTTTTATATCATACAATACAAATATAATCCATATATTACTGAGTTGATCAATCATATAATTGTTCAACCATGCACATGTATATATATCATGTTCAATGCATGCTCAATTGACTATTCCTGGTATTTTTACTTTATTTGCATCTCATAATCATTCATACCTCATAACTCATATATGCTTAATTTAAACTTAGGTTTACACCAAAATTATATAAGATTATTCTAAGTTCATCATTCAATCATTCACTAAGGTTATTCTAGCATTATAAGATCACATTATATCCAATTTTACATTCATCTTTACTAAATATTTGTCATTCTTCTCCTTTGAATGTAATTAGCATTCACAAGATCACTTTCATTCATTTCATATTGTCATTCTCACAATTTTATCATATCTATGTCTGTTAGGCAGACCTTAGCTTCGTAGGGCGGACCTATACCTATATATACTATCTTTCAGAGCAATTTCAGTCCAAATGGCCAGTAAACGTCCATTAGGTAGACTTCATGTCCACTGGGTGGACTTCATATCCACTCGGTGGACATTCTTGGGTTTTCCAACTTTCCAACTCTGCTTACGTCCATTTGGAGGGACATTATATCCGCTAGGTGACATTCATTAGACACTTATAGAAATGTAAAATTTTGACATTTTAGATAGCAAAATCTCTCCTTGGAGTCTTCATAGAAGTTGTAGAACTCGAAGTCCTATTCAAAAGCATACTTAAATAATCTTAATTAAACATCCATAGAGAAAGTTACGCCTCTTGCTCCAAAATTTATCCATTTACTTAGTCTTATTAATCTCAACCTATTTCCTTAATTATAACCTCAATTGTCACCTTAAGCGATCACACATTTAATCACTTATTCAAGCATCATACTAGGTTCATTTCAAGATTAATTCAAGCCTAAATGCATCATAAGAAAGTATCTTATCAATTGATGTCTCAAACATCACATAAAAGCAAGATACTTCATGTAAAAGTCATTCCCATTTTCCAGCTTTTCCAACTCTATTTTCATAGCAGTTTTGTATATCCATTTTTACCTAGAAAATGAGGTATTTAGGCAACATATTCTTCTAAAACAATGTTAGTATATGTATTAAGTTTCCAATTAAAACCAAATTCATGTAGTTTGGTTCAGTATCTGTAAATTATATCCAAAATAATAAAGACTATTCTCAACTGGCAACAACACCCAATACTTAACTTCAAGCCAATTTTCAAAACCCTTAGGGACAGAATTAAAATTCTATTCCTTGATGAAAATTGTAGACATATGTCTCTAATTTAATTTAAATTAAAAATAAAGATCAAGATATGGCTAAAATATAGATGCATGTTTAGTGAAAACACTCCATCTAACATATTCCAGCACACTTCACATATAACATAATAGGGCAATCAATCATCATAAATGTGATTATAACATATGTCAATAGGTCAATAATTCACTTTCTAGTTCAGCTCAATGTCTCCTTAACCATCAAGCTAACCTAGCCCTATGTACAATATTTATATCCTTTTCTTCCTAATATTCCTAATATTCCTACAAAGATCCAAATGCCATGATTATTATGCCTCTCGAACCTAGACTTCCGTTAGTCTTAATATATATAAAAATTACGCAAACAACATCTTCTTTTAAAATATAATCTCCATCCAAATTATGCCATGTTTTTGGTAAGAAACAAACTGGCAACCAATACTCAACCTTCAATAAATCATTATCAAGACATCTTTTAAACAAACCGTTTCATGTGAACATTAATAAGATATCAATAAGCATTTTTCATGTTTTATACTTTCACTAATTCGGACTCTAAGGTCCTCAAAAATCAGGAATTAATACAAGGTTCCTGCACATGGGTCTATCACAGGCAGTATTGGCGAAACAGACATAACATGAGCTCTAGTCACTATTTTCTCAAGACACTTTGACAGAGGTCAAGTTAAGACCTACATCTACAACTTTAATTCTTTGATTTTCTTCAAATTCGTACTCTAAGGATATGAAATACAGATTGAAAGAGAGAGACGAAATTGAAACCAGAATTTTGACTACCTTGATAACCTCTTTCCTTCTCCTCTTCTCTTCCCCTTTTTCTCTCCTCCTCTTCCCATTTTCGTTTTTCTCCTTATCTTAACCTTATGGCTGACCTTCACCCTCACTTCTATTGAATTTTCATTTATTTTCTCTACAAAATTTAAAAAGGTCAAACTAATCCATGTGTCACCATTCCATTGGTCCATGTGTCACCATTCCATTAGTACATATGTTATCCTTCTATTGGTCCATATGTTACTATTTCTTTAGTCCATGTGTCATTTACTTTAGGCTCCATATGTAACTCATTTAAGCCTCCATATGTCGCTATTTAGAAGGCTACACATTTCACCAATTGTAAGGCTACACATGTCAACAATTGTACAGCTACACATTTCACCATTTTATTACTCCACATTTCACAAGTTTAAGGTGCCACTTGTCACAAATTTAAGGGACCACTTGTCCGCAATTATACTGAAACCACTTGTCATCCAAGTAACCAAGTCATTTTTCACTTATTCCCAATGCCACATGTCACCATTTCAAAGGTCTAATCAACTTAAATTCTCATGTATCAATTTATCTTGTATCACATCATCAATTACTCAATTGTGGCAATAAATTATCAATTCACTAATTATAATCTATCAATTCATGTTATTGGTAAATCAAAATGCAAAACATTGGGAATGCACATTCATATTGCATTTATTTTCATTCCATACCTCGAAATACGTCAATTGAGTGCATATACTATCTTGCAATGCTTTCTAAATCACGATTCGTATGTGTATACAAATATTATGCATGTGAATGAAATTTACCTCATAATTTCTTAAATGAAATAACTCATATGACTTAATCTAACAGTTTAATCTCTTAACAATTTTAGGAGGCGGGATATTACAAATCTTGCTTCCAAACGCAATCTTCAGATCAAGTTGCTCAAGTTCTCTACTAGGAGATCTTGTAACTACCATACACCAACACTAACAAATGTTAAAAATTAAAAAATAGCAAAAATAAAAAATTATAAAAAAATATATTCACAAAACACCAAATAAAATCAAAATTGAAAGTTAAATTACCACATTCCCTAGCAACAGAGCCAAAATTTGATAGTGCATGTCGAATGCACTACAAAATTTACCTGACCGTGCATACTAAAATTTATAATTATGGTGAGTCAGAATCAAATCCATAGGGAATGTTCAGTTAATTTATGTAAAAAAATTAATTGATGCAAGGACAATATAAAAAGGAGGTTTTGGATTTTTAGCAATTTAGAAAATAAAATAAAAAAAACAAATTAAAACAAGCAATCAAAAATGATTAAAGTGTTGGATATAATTAAAGTCCAGTTCTAGGGTAAATCTCAACCCAAACATGGTCAAGCATATTCTAACATCCTGAAGTCTTTACAAATCTCTTTAGACTATTGAGCTGAAACTAACAATATGATCTAATAATCCTGTTTTTCCTTAGGTTGTGTTTACTTAAGATACAATCGTTAATTAAACCTAACTACTGAATAACCTAGGATACAATCTTTAGATTCAATTTGGCAGTAACATTACAAAGTAGAAAACAATCAATATAGATAGTAACCTCACACGTTCGGGTTATCTAACTCAAGTTATATTGTTCTTAACGATTCAAAACCATTAAATGCTACTAACAAACATCAAATGTAACCAATACAGATTACATTAAACATTATAGCAATAGGTTCATAATAGAATAATCAAAATACCGTACTAAGATCATCCATACAGCACTTGATTCAATTAACACAAACAAAACACTAATTCGAAAAGAGATTACAACATTAATAGGATAAAATAACTTAACTGTGACTTAGCATCGATATCCCCATTAAACCGAAATCAGGAAGTTAACATTCTATCTCCTTTTTCAAACTCTTAGAAGAATGGTAGTTGTCTCCTTTCTTCATCTTGGAAAACAAGGGTCAATAATAGGTAAAACAATACCTATCTTTTTTATTCCACCTAAAACTAAAGATGAATAATGAATAAAGATCAGGTCTGTCCACTCTCCTTTGCAAAACAAAAGAGAATAAATGTGTTGATGAGACTGGTGTCCTTCGATTTTCTCTTTATTCTTCTCCAAGTGCATCCCTCACACTCACGGTTCTTTGTTTTTTTATTCCAAGTGACACATACTTAGTGCAACCCTCTACTCACCTTCATTTGTTCTATTTTAAAGCTAAGTTTTATGCCAAAAATTGGATAGCTATTACACTCCCATCTTTTACTTGGACATCGCACACACATTTCCCCTTCATCCCACCGGCTTGTCTTATTCAAAAGCTAGGTTCAAAAAATGTAGCAAAATGAACAGGTGTCTTGTGTTTTTATGTCTCTCCTTCCAGCTACCCTTTTCCTACTTTTATTTTTGGTTCTTCACTCTCTTATGTAGCCGACCACACACTATTTCTATTCTCTAAAGGCTAGGTTAAAATGAGAGTGGACAGGTGGCATTTAAAAACAAAAAAGGACAAATATATTAGTGTTGTTCTTCGGTTGTTGTCACATGTCCTAGTTATTACTTCCGCCTTTTATATTCAAAAGCTACATATAAAACAAAATAATTAGGCAACTAGGTTTTCAATGAGATAAAAATGGACAAATGTAACGTGATGCATGTGTTGTTACAGCCATCCCACATTTTTTTCTCTTTTTTGTTCCTTTTTTTTCAAAATCATCACCTATTAATCATATCATCCAAAAGCTAGGTTTAATGGACTGGACAACTAGCTCATTCTTAAAATTCAAGTCATAAAATTGGTAGCACGAGGTGTCCTCCTATCTTGTAATTGATGTAAAATTTTAAATAAAACATTACATATGCATGCAATTCATTTAATTGTTTATGTCTCTCGTGCATGCAATTCATGTTACAGTTGTGAGATAATGCTCATGACTGTAACATTTTAATTGTTTAGCTGTGAACCACAATACCTCACTCTCTATTTTTATACTCCATCTTGTCTCCTTTTCTTGTAATCTTCTTCTTCTTTTTGCTCTATGAAGACAATAGATTATGAACAACGAGAAGATGTCTTAATAAGTGTGCTTTCGGGTTATTTTAGTTCCTTCACTTTTGAAATGTACCTAAAATCAAATATGAGCTAAAGTGAGTATCTTAAGCATTTCTAAGGCATTAATCACTAAGTGTAGTAAATCAAATGAATTAACGTTTATGCACATATCACCTATATTGTGCTTTGTAGATCCTATTTGATCTATTAAAAGAATAAGGCTAACACTTATGATAAATTATGTCAAATTGATGCATAAGTAGAATCTATTCAATGTTGTTATCATATTGGTTTCAACTACCAGTTACGTATTGGAGGGATGAATTTAAGAAGTAGAAGCTAACCCTTTCCAATTAGAAGATGATATCAGGTTTTGATTACAAACTAGATAGGAGAAGCTGAGAAATATAACAAAGTGTGAAGCATAAAGTGGAACCACATTAGAATCGTAAAGGTTTCTGCATAAATAGTTCTAGGAAAAAATAGCACTTATATGTAAACTAGTCTCTTATACATAAATTTTGAGAATGCATAAATATCACAATTTCAAGCATTTTAGGAATCTATGTTGTAACTTAGTTATAAATATTCTCCTGAGGGTCAACTTAAGGGAGTTTTTGGGAAGGTATGCGATAGCTTACCTAAGTTCTAGTGATTATTTTAAGGTTTCTTAACATCTTAGAAAACGTAATTGCAAGGACTGGAAGAAGATCAACCTCAACTTAGACAAGATTGGGATATCTTATTCTATCCTTCTTTTCTTTCTTTTATGTTAAGATTATTTTTTTACTTTTTTTTCATAATTTTTAGTAGCTAGATCCTTTGTTAGGGTTAGGGATGTAGTTTTTTATGGATCTTTCAATTATTAGTGTATGAATTATTATCAATTTGTTGAATTTATTCTCCCCACTCTAAATTTTTTAGTTTGTAACATGCCATTATTTATTTAACCTTAAGGACTATATGAAGAATTGAGAGGTGAAATATGATATGTGCATTAGAAGAATAAACATTCAAGGTTTAAAGAAAGAGATGTCGTAAACTATAGTGATAATTAAATAAAGTAACTATACTAAATGAGTTTGATTAAGGTTAATTTTTCAAAAGAGAGGTTTTAATTCCTTAATTAAATATTTGTGAGTGCTTTACAAGAGGGTATAAATGCATTAGTTTAATTGTTATTTCTTATTTGATAATTAATCTTGCATGATAATTAGAATTTCTTATAAATGAACCCAAAACTCTAACGGTTTATTATCTTGACCTTTCTTTAATTATTAATTGTCTTCCTTTTGATAGGTTAATAATTTAAACAATCTTTCATAATATCTTATTTTCCTTGGATGAATGGGATTAATAAGCATAGTAGTATATTCCTCATAAGGTTGATATTCCTATAATATTCCAAAATTTTGTTACATGCTATAATGGATTATATGTACTTGTTGATAGATTTTATCAAGCTTTTAGTGTTGATAGTGACTATTTACTTGCTATATTATTAATTCTAATTTTATCAAGCTTTAGTGTTGATAGCGACTATTCACTTGCTATATTATTAATTCTAATTTTATCAAGCTTTTAGTGTTGATAGCGACTATTCACTTGCTATATTATTAATTCTAATTTTAATTTTTTTCTTTCTTTTTTTAGGTAGTTAATTCAAGATAGGTTATTTAGGTATGAGAACTTTGATAACTGACACCCTATAGACTATAAAAGTGACTGAAACTATAGACAAACAAACCATAAAGGAAAAAGGAGATAGATACACATAAAGAAAAATTTTCATTAGTTTAGAGACATAAATTCACCTCCAATTTGTATGGGATACATCTAGATGCTACTGATAAATGCAAGTTCGTTACACATCATACTGAGTCAAAAAGTGTAAAATTATGAGTTAAAGTAAGTTCATCTACACTTACTGTTGACGTTCATTGGATCACCAAGTAATGACACCATTACATTCATTAAAATTTTCTATTTGATGATTTAGACACTTCTAATAAATGGAATTATAGAAGACAAACTTTGGATAAAGTGCTTTTTATACTATATAAGAGGTCGAGTAAGAACATGGTTGGTATCAATTGATGTGGATCTTTTAAAGTGTTAGACCAATTTTATGATGCCTTCATATTATGATTCTTCCCTCTATAAAAAGACCACCAAATTAAGGATGCAAATTTAGATCTTTACAAAAACAAAAAACAGAAGCATTTCATAAAGCTTGGGATGCTACGGAACTTTGCTTAGCTAATGCCCATATCGTTATTATTATCTACAACTGTCTATGTTCTTCTTCTCTAAGGTCTTACAATAACAAGTTAGTTTTTTGTTGACACAAATACACACACACACACATACACAAAATACTACTAATTAAAGTAGATCATCGAAACTATGATTTAGAATTTTTCAGCATTGATTGTAAGGGGAAAAGTTTCCATTTTTAAGGTTTAAGAATCTTCACACCTATCATCACAAGTAACTAAACTTTAACCATGTAAAGATATTGCTAAACCATGACATGGCTGGCATATTATTAATATTTCATATATAGGAACTTTTCCCATACATATATGAATATGAAGTTATTCTTAAATTACTATGAGGAAGATAATTACCTAGTAGCCTATAGAGTAAAAAAATGTTATTGAAAATGACCACTTCTCCAACACTAATAATTTGGGATACAGAAAATACCAAATTTCTTTTTAAAAAGCAACAGTCTTGAGTCTCTAGACTTATAGGCTAATAGGTTTCTAGCAATGATCTTCGTTTCACCAACCACTACGTTCATAGAACAAAAGGATGGAAGAGACATTCAAACTATACATGTCTTCCATTGATGTAAAATTAGATAACTTAGGACAACTTGGATCTCAAGAGAGTAGACTTAAATAGGTAGTATAATTAAATTGTGCTATTATTTACAACTTAAAGGTATAAATGAGTCAGCTATCCAGATGGTGAGTTATAGAGGTTAAGAAAAGCTTCCTAGAACTACCAAGATGAACCTTAAAGATCGAGTGTTATTTTTTAAAAATAGAGGTGAAAAACACTTGATCTTAATATTGCTAAAGATAAGGAAGTATGAAATTCAGAAAAGCTGAAGAAGAGGAAGACAATGGAAGAAATAGAAACAAACTAATGTCGATCTCATCTTCATCCATCGATAGTCTTATTCTTTATCTAGAAGATGATTTGGATATAAAAAATATTTTGATCTTTTGTCATCTACATCTGATTCCAATTTTGAAATGAATTCATTAATTCCTTTGTTAAACCTTATGTGCCAACTATTTATACCTTTAGAGATTGAAAAAGAGAAAGAATGAAGAGAACTTCAAGAAGTTTCTCATCAAAATACCCTATTCCAAAGTATTAGCTCAAATGCAATGATATGCTAAATTTTTAAAAGAAATCATCTCCAATAGAAAAATAACTTATGAAGTATGGTACGGTGCTTTTAACTAAGGAGTACAATGTGATCTTCAAAAAAATTAAAGAATCTAGGGATTTTGGTAATTCCTTTACAATTTAGTGCTTTGGATGCATACAATTTTTATTTGATTTTGGTACTAATGTTAATATAATATCGCTATCTTTTTATAGGAAGTTTGTAATAAGTGAACTCAGGAATAAGCATGTTAGTCTAGCTAGCTAATCAATTCATTCAATACATAACTGGGTAGCGGAATACCTACTTTACATAAGAAAGTTCATTAAGGATGTAATATAAAACATCTTATTAAGCTAGATATTTTCTGTGCAAAAAATTTATCTTTAATTAAGAATGTGAGGAACTAAAATTAAGGAACTAGTTTATTAATTAAGGAAAAATTTAGAAACACATTATAACATAAGCACTTTAATGCTGATGGACTACTAAAGGACATATACTTGTTCCCTTTTTACCACCAGAAATTTCAATTTTCTAATCTATTATGGAGATCAAGAAAATTACTCTCCAATGAATAAGTACTCAAAATCTCACAATAATACAAGTGTAACAAAATAATTTATCATTAATCAAATATCTTTTATTGTCTTTCAAAAAATAATGATTATTAACCACAAGTTGATATATGTAAAAGCCCTCCATTTTCATCTACTTACACATTTAATCAATAGTAATGTTCAAAAAACTAAACCTAAGTTAACAAAAAATTAATGTGACATCATTTTTAAGTGTGTTATAGGAACCATTGTGCATCTTAGATACTTAACTATAGAAACCCATTAGAATAAACTAGAAGATGAAATGATAAGCAGAAATATTTGCTTAATTTTGTTTCTTATCAGAGATAACATTGATAAGTAGTAAGAAAACCTTTTATTATATAAAGATACTAATAGAAATGTATAAGAAAAAACAACGAGATGGAAATGGCAAGCAGAATGGTTGTCTGGTCATATTGCTAAGAGTATATAACAATAGCATGTGAGAAAAAATGTTTTGTATATCAAATGAAGAAATCTTCAAAAACTTATGAAAGGAAGAAATTCAAAAGAAGAAGAGCTTTTATTAGAAACTTTTCCAACATTTCAATTATATTGTTTTTTCTTAAAATGTAAAATACTATATTGTATAAATAACCTAAATCAAATTAATTCCATCACTTGCAAGCCACCTAGTTGCAAATATGACAGTATGTGAAATGAAGAAGTCAACAATTGATAAGTTCTTATATTGATTGAATTATTTAAGATAGTTTTCTAGTTTCCAATAATAATCTTATGTCTTTAATACTTACATAGTTTCTATTAAAACCAAAATTTAAATTCCTATATATAAATTAGTGTTTTCTCTTAAGAATTTAATATTGAAAAAGATAGTGATTAGTAGCTACGTTTACTATAACAAGAACCATTCCTACAAGAGTTATGTTATAAAGGTAAACTTTAACAACACCTTTGACTCTAATTGATTGGAGGTTTATTATCAATGTTATTCTTGCTTTTGTCTTTCCTCTATGGTTAGTTAATTGGATCTCCTAATTTGTTACCACTGTGTCTTATAATGTGTTTGTTAGTAATGAGCCCACTAGATTCTTCAAGGGTGCTAAAGGGCTTAGTTAAGGTGATCCTTTATTTTCTTACTTGTTCAATCTTTATATGAAAGTCTTGTCAAGGCTTATGAATCATGTTATAAATCAAGAAAGGAGCTTTAAATATCATTTCAAATGGAAGCAACTCAAAATTCATAGCCTTTTTTCTTGGAGATAACTTGTTGCTTCTATTTTCTCCAAATTTTAATTTTATTAGTGCCAGGATTAATGCTTTAAGATTAAAGAATTATTTAGATAGGAAATGAATAAAGATAAAATTTTACTTCTTTATATCCTTATCTACTATTGGAGTACCTATCTAATAGTATTGTAACATAAGAAACTTCCATTTACCTTTCTTAGATATTATATTTCATATAAGAAGCCATCTTAAAGGGTGTTTTTGCCACTTGTTGAGAAAATTCAAAAGAGGACCAGTAGTTGGTATAACAAGAGCCTTACTTATGATGATAAAGTTCAATTAATTAATTCAATGTTGAATTCATTGCATGTTTATTGATCTTTATAAATTATGTTTCCTAATAGTTTAATAAAGATCATAGAAAGGATGTTTATACCTTCTTATAGGTTGGTCAAGCAGCTGGAAAATACAAAGATAAGGTTAAATAGGAGGTTCTGTTCTTACTTAAAGATGAATGTGGTGTTAGGATAACCTTGATCAAATTAAGTAATAAAATCCATATGGCTAGAACGTTATGAAGGATTATAAAAGAGAAAGAGTATCTTTGTATAAAGTGGGTACATTCACATTACTTAAAACCTAATAGCTTATGATTAACTTCTCCTAAAAGAAACTCTTCCTGGACTATGTTTAGCATCTTCGAGGTTAGCGAATAGATGAAAGTTCACACTATAACAAGGTTAGGTTACAGAGATTCTTCCAACTTTTGGCATGATAATATGAATTCATTGGAACTTCTTGTTAATACTACTCATTATTTTAACTTAAGGAGCATGATACCAAACATTGTTACTTTCTGGGAGGTTTTATACGATAATTCCTATAATCTTAATCCCTATATCATAGATGGATTCCTTCACCTCCTTATAATCCCAACTCTGATGTTACAGACAAGAATATCTAGTTGGGACATTCATTAGGTTCCTTAAATAATAAATCATGGAAAAAGCTTTTCAAATCAAGGGCCTCTAAAGTATCATGATAGAAACTTATGTAAAGAAAAGAAAACTCTCCAAGAGTCTCCTTTATTATATGGTTGACTATCAATGTTAAGCTACACAATAATGACACACTTCATGGTTTTTGTCATCAAAAACCTAAAACTATTAACTATGTCCTTTTAATGTGAGTTCATATAATCAATTTGGCAAACTGTTCTACAGATGAACATCCTCTCTTGCTTGGAGAATAACTAGAATGATATTGTAAATTATAGTGTTAGTTTAAATTGAAGATGAAAAGGGGATTCAATCAAATTTAGAATCTCTTTCAACACT
>JAOSBO010000007.1:10593696-10622988 GCA_027563915.1 Erythroxylum rotundifolium
GTTGAATATCTCACAGAGAACCATCTTTCAATACCTAATCATATCTAATTGGGACTCGTTACAGCTGCCACCATAGCATTTCTTATTGGTTTCAATCTCTAAAACTTTTGTATCTTTCAGCATGATTAGAAGATGATGGAAAATATAATTAATTAATGAAGCCCAGTAACCGCTTAATTAATCCAAGAACTTATCCTATTCTTAATGCTTCCAGTTATATATTCTTATCGATAGTAAATGCAAGTTCCCCTTATAATATACTTATGATGTATACTGGGACGTGGGTTGTTTTGAAGATGGGAAAATATTATACCGATGCACTTTGAGATAAAAGTAAAAATAATGAGCCTGAGATTTGATCTGTTGTGTAATGGCTTTTCCTGTTATAAACAAGGAAGAACATGCATCCAAGATGGCAAGTATTAGAGAGCAAATTATATAGCAAGCTAAGATTTGGAATTTCAAACGGGACCTGGAATACAGATATTCCATATTATACGGTTGTTGTATTCACATATCTAATCTAAGATGTTAGATACAATTATACAGTGGGCGACCTGCTACAAGGAATCATATCGAAGCAGTAGCTTGCAACCATGTCCAATCATTAGTTTGGTGTTGTCCGTAGTGAACTCTGGCACATATTCCAACACTTTGTACCATCCCTCCCCATGTGCTTGGCTCAATAAATTACATCGGACCTTTAAATCATTATAATAAACAAATCAAACAGGTAGAGAAGACGGTACAGACGCCCTAAACCCTAATTTTTAATATAATAGAAAAATATTTACTATAATAAATTTTATTAAATAATTAATAATAATAATTTTAATTGATTACTGTATTACTTTCCCGTTTATTAAATCTTATTGATACATTTGTATAAATTCACATCAATATATAGATAAAATTGAATATGGCTAGGTTAACGTTACCAACATAGAAACTAAGGCACGGATGCAACCAATCTCAAGTGGCAATTAACATATTTTCAGGTTCTCCATTCCTAAGTTTGCATGAAAGATGGATACCTGTTGTGCATCTCTCCAACCTATATTGTAGCACGAAATCCATAAACAACCATATGTGTGATGTGAATAATGCAATGTCGAACTGTACCATAAAAGACAAAGTAAGTTAACCAACAACATATCTGGACCCCGCACTTTTCCTCTCTCTGCTCCTAACTTTTTTCCTAAGCATGTTACTTAAATTGGACAATAACTTGAAATTTTCGTGCTAACCTTTGAGCCCATCACTTATCTCTAGCTTTCATTTTGTTTCTCATATGGGAAATGCAGCATCTTGTGCTCCTTCAATTATCTCAAATGGGGTGGTGAAGGTTTTGTTGCCTGATGGAAGCTTGCAAGTCTACACAAGGCCTGTGAAAGCTGCGGAGCTGATGTTAGAAAACCCTAGACAGTTTGTGTGCGACTCTAGCAGTCTTAAAGTCGGTCAAAGAATCCATGGTCTGTCGGCTGATGAAGAGCTTGAGAGGCGTCAGCTCTACTTTCTTCTTCCTATGGACATGTTATACTCTGTGTTAACTCAAGAAGAGATGTCTACTCTCACTTCCAAGACCACCAAGACCTTGAAACAGACCAATTTTGGAAAGATTTTTCCGGTTCTTAGTGAGACGTTTTGCATTTTTCCTTCAGATTCTAAGGCTATGGTCTCTATGGCAACTGAGCCAGAGCCTGTGGAGAGGTACTCAAAGCAAAAATCTTGGAAGCCTGCCTTGGAGACGATCTTTGAAATCCCTAGTAGGCAAGTGTCGATGACCATAATTTAACTCTCTATTTCTTTTTCTTTTTTTTCTTTTTGGTAGCTTTGCCAATGAACTGTTGATGGTTTATGTACTAACGTGACCATTGTAGATTAGCAAATAAATATGTATCAAATTCGTTATATAGTTCGCTGCTGCTATTTTACATCGTTTTACCAATTTATATATGTTACTGTAATGATTGAACAAGTAAAAGTTTAACTGTAATGATTGAACGATTAAAAGTTCGTAAAAGTTTAACTGTAATGATTGAACGATTAAAAGTTTAACTAACTTCTCTTGGAATATACAAAATTATCTTTTCTTCTCTTAAAAGCCTCAACAAAGGTGCGTTTGGTGCACGTCCAAAGGCTTTTCAGGAGCCTGTCACCGTTGCCTACGGCATAGTTGTCACTATTTCTCCTTTTGCCTTGTGTTTTGTGCCTTTGTAGAAATAAAATGTCCCAGCGAGGAGTTATTGTTGTTGTAAGATGTGGTTTTAGTGTATCCTTTTCTCTGGTCAGTCCTAAGGGGGGTCTTGTCAGTGTTTGATAAGTTGGAACGTTGAACTTTACTCTTGGAAAACATTAACACGAAAGAAATTAGAATGGCCCAAGACTCTGTTAGAAGACAGATGGTAAGAATCTTACGGTTTAACTTAAAAGGTCTCGACTTCAATAACGTCTTATTGCCATCAGATGTGGGCCATCAATAAATAGTGATTCCCAGCGTCATCCATATATTTTTGTAAATATATTTGGAATTGATAAAAAACTATATAGGATCAATTGATTTGACCAAATTAAGCACAAGTGTAACTAATTTTTATTTTTAACTGTTGTAAATAAAAATTGACCAGTTTATCGTTTAGCCGGTCAGTTTCTTATCAATTTTGAAGAACTGGTTCGTCCCAAAAATCACTTGGTCTGCTTGTGTCTTTTCTTAACGTAACAATAGCTTCTTAACTGCTCTCTCTGACTCTAGACCCTTCTCCTGAAATTCTGTTTGAACTCCAACTCAATCTTTCACTTCCGTAAATTTTTTAACACTCAAGATTTCTCCTTCAACTCTCTACTTCCCAATCCCAGAATTAAACTTCTCTGCAACGCAAAACTTCTATTTATCTATATTTGTTATAGAAATTCCAAAACTCAAAACCCAATATGTAGTGTTTATAGAATTTTTATGAACTCGTTTCAGGTTCAATGAAGAGATTAGCTTCATCAGAAGGCAAAAAGTGGGTTACGAGATTGCAAGCCTACAATCACAAATTAGTGAAGGTAGTGAACCAATACGGTGGAAATAACTTGCAAACGGGTCTTTTGTGTTGGCTTTGTTAAGCATAACAGCAAACACTAAGCGCAAGATAAGTCCGTTTGTAGCGATATTTTCCTTGACAATGATTAAATGTTGAAGTTGGTGACTTGGCCCCCTTCACAAGTTAAAATTGTTGGCCATTTGTTGCGTGCTTTAGCCCCTATGTTTGACATTTGCTTCCACCGTTTGCAAAATTCTCATTGTATGAATAGGCTAAATTAAGGGAAGTTTTGGATAGATGCTTAAAACCTTAGCTATAAATAGATGAGAAGCTTGCGGGGTTTAGAGCACCAACAACCAATCCTTCCACTCTTTCTTCAGTCATTTCGTATATTTGATGAGATTTTAAAAACCTTTTGTTCCAGCCTTGATACTTGTATACATTCTCCATATATTAGTAAAATTGCTCACCCTCCGGTCATAGACGTAGGTCACATTAACCAAACCACATAAATCTTTATGTTATGTCCCATTTATTTTGTCTATCTTTATTTTCGTTACTATTTTCGGGCTATTAAATTCAACCAGTATCTAATCCGAGGGCATTTTCCCTAATATCAGAGCTTCTCTTATTGGTCTAACTCACCGTCTACTCTGTGGTTGCTACTAAAGTGGATCCTCCACATAAGAAAGTAATTTAGATTTTATTGTGAGTCTAAACGAGATCCACAGCCTCAGATTTATCTTGTGGGGCCCACTACCTCGGTTTTGTGAAAGGAGTTTAGTTTTTTACTCATGGGACCCACGTATCGACTTTGCCTGAGGGGTCTAAGTCCAGTGCTTTTGTGGGGCCTTCTTGTTGAAAAATAGTGGAAAATTAATTTTTAGCCATCATGACGATAACAAAGACCTGTATTGAAAAGTTTGATCGAGGTATTAACTTCGGCATGTGGCAGCTCAAGATGCAGGTCATTTTAATATAAGATGGGCGTGAGATTGGATTTGATGGAGTGGAGAAAAAGCCAACAGATGTGACATTAGATAAATTCACAGATTTAGATAAAAAGGCTAAATCAGCCATTATATTAAATTTGTCCGATGAGGCTTTGCAGGAGGTTGCTGGTGAAAGCACAGCTAAAGGTATACGGGACCAATTGAAAGCCATGTACATGAAAAAGATGGTGAAAAATCGACTTTATTTGAAACAGAAGTTGTACATATTGAGGATGACAGAAGGTAAATCTATTCTTTCACATCTGGATAAATTTGATTCTCTTATTTTGGATTTGAAGAATGTAGACGTAAAAATTGAGGATAATCAAGCCATATTGTTGTGATGTTCCCTTCCCCAGTCTTTTAAATATTTTCATGATACTATGATTTATGGGAAAGAGTTAGTCTCATATAATAGTATTAAGTCTGCAATAAAGTCAAAAGAGCAAATTGATAGGGATATCACTGGGGAAACTAGTGGAAGTCATACAAAGGGATTATTTGTATGGGGTAGATCTGAAAATAAAGATTTTGAAAGAAGCAGATCCAAAGGCAGGTCAAAATCCAAACATAGAAATAAAATTTGTAATTATTGCAAGAAAAAGGGGCATACAAAGGTTGATTGCTATAAATTGAAATATAAGGAGAAAAATAAAATTGAGTAGAATAACAACAATACCGCCGAAGCTAGTGTAGCGGCAATTAAGAATGAGGGAATTATCTTTGTAGCCACAGAAGAAAAGGTCAGGTCTAATAAGGAGTAGATTTTAGATTCTGGTTGTTCTTACCACATGCCTCCCAACAAGGAGTGTTTTTCTACTTATGAGTCACTAAATGGTGGAATTGTTTTGATGGGTAATCATGCTATCTGTAAAGTTATTGGTAAAGGTACAATCCAGATCAAGATATATGATAGTATCATTAGAACACTCAATGACGTTAGACAAGTTTCTGATTTGAAGAAAAATCTCGTCTCTTTGGGCACTCTCGATTCTCAAGGGTGCAAGTTCTCAGCTGAAGGTGGAGTTTTGAAAATTTCTAAAAGCGCTCTTATATTGATGAAAGTTTGCAGGTCCAATAGTTTGTATGTTTTGCAGAGATCTACAGTAACAGGTGCTACAGCAGTCTTTATTGATGGTGACATTACCAAATTGTGGCACATGCATTTGGGACACACTGGTGAAAAAGGCTTAACGTTGTTAAGCAAGAGAGGTCTACTTTATGGTCAAAGTATTGGTAAGATGAACTTCTGTGAACATTGTATCTTTAGGAAGCAGAAACAAGTCAGTTTCAGTTCTCCAGTTGTCCACAAAACTAAAGGAACTTTAGATTATATTCATTTCGATCTTTGGGGGCCCTCTCATGTTCCATCTAAAGGTGGTGCTTGGTATATGTTGACTTTCATTGATGATTATTTAAGGAAGGTTTGGGTGTATTTATTGAAGCATAAAAATGATGTTTTCTTAACCTTTAAGCAATGGAAAGTTTTGGTTGAAAAACAGACAGGAAAACATATTAAGCAGCTACAGATAGATAATGACTTGGAATTTTGTAGAAGTGAATTCAATGAATTTTGCAAAAATGAAGGAATTGCTCAGCATCACACCGTCAGAATGACTCCCAACAAAATGGAGTCGCCAAGCGAATGAAATGTACTCTTTAAGAAAGTGCTCAATGTATGATCTCTAATGCAGGGTTGACACTTGATTTTTGGGCAGAAACCATTGCTACGACTTGCTGCATTGTCAACCAGTCTCCTTGTGCTCCTCTCAATTTCAAGACTCTGGAGGAAGTTTGGTTAGGTACTTCTGCTGATTACTCTACTTTAAGAATATTTGGGTGTCCAGCATATATGCATGTAAAAGAGGGAAAGTTAGAGCCTAGGGCTAAGAAATGTATTTTTCTCAATTATGCTTCAGGGGTGAAAGGATATCATTTGTGGTGTCCTGATCCTAAGTCACCAAAATTTGTAATTAGTAGGGATGTTACATTTGATGAATTCTTCATGTTGTATCCTAGAAAAGAGTCTTGTAATCCTTGCAATTTAGAAAAAGAGATAGTATACAGAAACAGGTGGAGTTAGAGATTGGTAGTTCCAATCCTTCACGAACGTCTTCTATACATCAGACAAATCATGTTAATGAACCAGATCCTGAACTTGCTCAAGATGAGCCAGTGAAGAAAAACATTTCATAGCCAAAGACAGACCAAAACGGGAGATTCGACCACTACAGAGGTTTGCAAATTTAGTTACATATGCATTATCAGTGGCACAGGAAACAGGTGGAGACGGTGAACCTTCTATATATACAGAGGCAATGTCAAATGTTAATGATGAGAAGTGGGTGGTGGTGTAAACGAAGAAATGGAATCTCTACACAAGAATGATACTTAGGTTATGGTGAAGTCGCCAAAGGGTAAGAAAATTGTTGCTATAAATGGGTCTTTAAAAGAAAAGAAGGCACTTCAGGTGTTGAAAATGCAAGGTATAAGGCGCGTTTAGTTGCAAAGGGCTACAATCAGGTACAAGGTGTTGATTTTAATGATATTTTCTCACCAGTGGTGAAACATAGCTCCATTCGTGTATTACTTGTATTGGCCATGTTTGATTTGCAATTAGAACAACTTGACATCAAGACAGCATTCCTGCAAGGCAAATTAGAAGAGCAGATTTATGTGAAACGACCTAAAGGTTTTGAAGTTGCAAGAAAAGAAGATTAGGTGTATTTGTTGAAGAAATCCTTGTACGAATTGAAACAATCTCTAAGACAGTGATATAAGAAGTTTGATTCATTTATGCTGGGTCATGATTTCTCCAGGAGCATGTATGATAGTTGTGTTTACTTCCGGAAGTTAGACGATGGCTTATTAATTTATTTATTATTATATGTTGATGATATGCTCATTACTGCCAAGAATATCATAGATATTCACCATTTGAAGGCCTTATTGCATGGTGAATTTGAGATGAAATATTTAGGAGCAGCAAAGAAAATTCTTGGCATGGAGATAAGACATGATCGAGGAGCTGGAAAATTATTCTTGACCCAAGAGAATTATCTCAATAAAGTTTTGGAGAGATTTGGCATGCGAGATGCCAAAGTAGTTAGTACTCCTCTTTCTAGTCATTTTAAACTATCTACTGCTCAATCACCACAGTCACAGAAAAAGGAAAATATATAGCATGGGTTCTGTATTCTAGTGCCATTAGCAGTATTATGTATGCGATGGTATGTACTCGTCCTGATATTTCACAAGTTGTTAGCAGGTAGATGGCCAATCCTAGCAAAGAACATTGGCAGATGGTGAAATGGATTCTCAGACACTTGAAGGGCACTTCAAACTTTTGTTTAGAGTTGGTAGAACCAGCAACACTTTGGTTGGATTTGTAGATTCAGATTATACCGGTGATCTTGACAGATGCAGGTCTCTAACAGGTTATGTATCTTGCACTGGAGGTTGTGTCGTTAATTAGAAAGCTTCTCTACAACATGTAGTGGCTTTATCTACTACTAAAGTAGAATATATGGCAGTTACTAAGGCTATCAAAAAGCATTATGGTTAAGAGGTTTATTCGACAAGTTATCTCTATATCAAGGGGTTACTATCATTTATTGTAATAGTCAGAGTGCTATTCATTTGACAAAAGACCAGGTGTACCATGAGAGGACAAAGCATATTAATGTGAAGTATCATTTCATTTAGGATACTATTACAAAGAAGAAGGTCCTTATTCATAAGATCAACACTAAGGACAATCCTGCTGACATGTTTACAAAGGCTCTTCCAGTTTATAAGTTCAAGCAGTGCTTGGACTTGATTGGTGTTTATAATTGATGATATAACCCTTTTGGGGCATTGCCGGAGAAGGTGGAGCAAATCACTAATTGTTCGGAACCAAGTCAAGGTAGAGATTTGTTGAAATTGGTGACTTGGCCCCCTTCACAAGTCAAAATTGTTGGCCATTTGTTGCATGCTTTAGCCCCTATGTTTGGCATTTGCTTCCACCGTCTGCAAAATTCTCTCTACATGGACAGGCTAAATTAAGGGAAGTTTTGGACAGATTCTTAAAACCTTGGCTATAAATAGATGGGAAGCTTGCAGAGTTCAGAGCACCAACAACCAATCCTTTCATTCTTTCTTCAGTTCTTTTGAATATTTGATGAAGTTTTAAAAGCCTTTTGTTCTAACTTTTGTATTTGTATATATTCTCCACATATTAGTAAAATTGCTCACCCTCCGGTAGCGGACGTAGGTCACATTAACCGAACCACGTAAATTTTTGTGTTCTGTCTCATTTATTTTGTCTATCTTTATTTTCGTTACTATTTTTCAGGCTATTAAATTCAACAGGTATCCAATCCGAAGGCATTTTCCCTGACATTAAATTGGCTTTGTTGTCTTGGTTCATTGCACAATCGATAAAAGTAGTTTTGAGATTTTTAATTGAAAAGAAATGGGATTTGAGAATACTTTTTGCCTCTGGAGGGATGCCATCCTCACACTCCACTTTGTGCACAGCTTTGATAACGTCAGTTGCTATTTGTCATGGAGTGGCAGACTCTTTATTTCGAGTTTGTTTGGGGTTTAGTCTTATGGATGTAATTGGCATTAGATGACATACGCGTATGCAAGCTAAGGTGAGAGCTTGAATTTCGTTTTCTTCGCAGGTTGTCTGTGTTTCGTTTTAGTAGGCAATGTCTTCTTGTACTACTTCATTCGATATGTTAGTCCTACAAGGATGGATTTTTGTTAGGTTGCTTTAGGTAACTGTGCTACTATTCTCTCTTCTGTTTCAACTCCTGAGCAATCAATGGCTATTATAGACCTTATAATTGAATCTCAGTGGGAGGAGCCTGGTAGGAGAAATGCCTCTGAAAATTTGTTATCCCACAATAGAAAGTCATGAATGGCGAATTGTGACTGGTTGTGATCCCAAGAATACAAGATGGAGTTACCATAATGGAGGATCTTGGCCAAGTATGTCCCGCTTTGTTTCTCAAACTGAATGTTTGATATTGATGTTTGCATATAATACCTCAGGATAATCTTAATTACTGTCATGGATTTCTGGTGTCACTTGTTTAAAACTTGATCTGATCCAATGAAACCATATGCAAGATATTAAAGCTTGTACCTTGGGACACCAAGATTGCGTACACCACTTTTGTCTGGTTGTACATTTTTCCATCTGAGAGAAAATTGTTTTCTGTTGGAGAGAAACAGTAGTGGAGCCTAATGGGAGGTGTGATTGATGGTACCCAATAAGTTCTTATTTTCCTAATCATCATCCTCGTGAATGAATGTATTGATTTTCCGTTATATTTTCTTTATTTGGATCGAATCCATTACATACTATGTATTGAATACTTGCTTTTTCCTCTTTTTGTTTGGGACGTGGTTAATCCTTGAAAATCTGGATATTTAAATTATAAATAAAACATACTTGGCGTGCATCTAATTCCCTGGGAATATCCTCAATGCAATAGTTCTTTATATCAAACAACAATCGGTTGCAACTTCTCTGAATTAAGCAAAATCTACAGTTATATGCATTCGTATTGTTGAGTCTAGACTAACTTTCCACAATCGGAGGAAATTAAGTGGTGCTACTCTGAAAGCATCGCTTATAAGGTCATTGCAAACTCAGTAACTATTTGAATGCAAAAACAAGGGATCTTAGTTCCTCTTAAACAATAAAAATGAGGCAGAATTTATTCATTTATTTATTTATTTATTTATTTATTTATTTATTATTATTATTATTATTATTATTATTACTATTATTATTATTATTTACCTTGTTTATTTTTATTTTATTATTTAGTTTATTGCTTATTTTATATTTTATTTAATAAGGATTTATTTGTTTATTTTTCTCACGTGAGTCATTCAGAAATAGTCTCTATACTGATTGAGGATAACAATGTGTATTACGGGACTTCTTCAAATCTCGGGTAGTAGCGAATTTTTTACTAAATTATTATTTCTAGGTGTTGTTGTTGTTATAGTACAAGTGTAATTGTAGTTAAATTTTCAAACAAATTTAACAATTGTCCTATTTTTCCACTCTTAGAGTACATGGAGTCTAAGAGAAGTAGAGAACAAAGATTATAGAAGACAGAGATGAGAAGACAAAGATAAGCTTTAGACTTTTAGTATTTTGACAGGAAAAATTAGTAGAGATATAATTGAAATAAATAGTAAAATTCTAAAATAACATAGACGATATAAATTTTATTTTTAATGATAATAAGAATATTAGTATTTATTGATCAAAACTTAAAATAAAATATTTTATTTTTTACTTACTCTTGTAATCATTATTTTTTATTTATTATATATCAGTTTTATAACAATTTAATACCATCTTTCCTTTAATACTCGCACCAAATTTATTCAACTTTTACGGATGAGGATATTCTTAATTAAGAATGTGATGGAAAATTCAATATTTTCTATTTTTATAGTTTCTATTAGCAAAAATTCTGTCACGTTTATTACTATTAAATTTCATTGATATTTGACACCATTTTAAGTATATCTTCAATTTTCAATTTTCAATTATGCATTCTTCGAACAGATAGCTATCGAGTTATTTTATCAATCAGGCTCGGAAAAAGGAAAACCACCAACTGCTGGTCATGCAAATTGCCATTACACACCGAATGCCGTGCTATTAAAAGCCCCTGGAAGGCAAGATGATAAATACTTTAGTGGCGGTGGTGGTGACTCTTTTTCAAATAAACTCAAGGTGGGGTGCCGGTTGCTACACCTGTAAATCATCGCCACAGGAAGAATGACAGCATTTTTTTTTTTTTTGTCCACGAAATGTCTTAAGCAAGTCTTAATTATGAGAAAACGCCTTTAAGTTATCCACACCAGACTAATCTCCGCTCGAACCAGGTAGGTCCCTTGTAGGATATAAAGTTCTAGCTCCAAGTTTTAAACGACTGCATATATAAGGAGGATTCGAACCCGCAACCTTACTTAAACTAGGACGAATGGTAGCTTTAATTACAAGAAATGGATGAGAACGGTGGTAGTGCTGAAGAAATGGGAAACATATACAAGATTTGCAACCTTGACAAAAATGGTTCTGACACCATATGATTAAAATGGCTATAGCTGAAGACACTACAACAAAAAATTCTTTTGCCCACAATTTCTTTAGCGACGAAACAAAATTCATCATCACAAGACAACATATTACAACGTTTAAAAGTGCAACGTGTTCGAAGCATCAGCCATGCATTTCTAGTGCAGTGCAAAAAATGAAATGTGTTAAAAGGATACCTGTGTAACAAAATTCATGTTTTGTCGCTTTAAATAGTAAGGTATTAACTAGCAGCCACTGAGCTTGATTTTGGTAAACCCTCTACTTTCTAGAAGCTATTAGCAAGCAAATTTTTGCTTCGTACGTCGTACCTGTTAGGTCATAAATTCACTTTGCAAGTCTAATGAACGACCTTGCTTAACAAGGAACTTAAACCACCGTTAAGAGCCAACAGCTTTACCAGAATAATGGGAGATTAAATCTCAGAGTTACCATTTCCATTATCAACCTATGATTGATATGAGTGATATGAACTTAAAGTTTCCTTCGCAACACCAACAGTTGTCAAAATAAAAACACTGCATATAACAGCAAGTTCATTTGATTCAGATCCCAAAAATATTTTGGGTGTAGAATTAGACAAACCAAAGTGAGTGCGGAACCCATGAAGAGAACCCAACTTTTCATAAACTCCACTGGAGACTACAATCTCCTACGGGCAAACTTCATAATCAAGTCTTCTTTACATCACTACAAGAAAGTGTATTTTTAGTTAAAGTAAAAGTTGTCACTAAAAGCAGTAATATTAGTTACTATTATTAATAATGTCTAATATTTGAAATCGTCACCTCCCGTCACAAAAACCTCTGTCACTACTGAAATAGTAACTAATTTAAGAAATAGTCACAATTACACAATACATTTGTGACATTTATGACAAAACTATACAGTCACAATAACTTTACATAATTATGACAAGTAGTTTATTGTCACAAATAATATAAAGTAGTAACGAATTAAGTCGTAACAAAACTTAACTATATTGTGACAAAAGTATTGACACTAAAAGCTATGGAATGTGTGACAACAATATATGATCACAGCAACTTTACATATTGTCTGCCTTTATTTTGACTAAAGGTCAACACGTAGTCCTTTGTTTCGATGTGAATGCGTTTCGAGCGTGCCAAAAATTTAAAGTGTTTCCAAACTAGGAAAAAGATATTGCGACTCATAATCGAAGACTTCTAATCAAACAGTTATGTATGCTAGAAAGGGAAAAAAACTTTGCTTTATTGGTAAACAATTTGGCAAAAACAATGACGAAAAAATTAAAAATAGCTGATAACAATTGAAAAGAAAAGGCTAGGCTAAAGAAATAGAAATAAAGAATTGCCGAAAATAAGCTAAAAGATTTGTTGGGATGCCAGGATTTTGATATGTGAGATGTTGAATCCTTTTTCCCGCTTCAAAACTTCTATTTATAGCCATTGATGATGAGTGTCCTACTGCAATTGAACTTGTAATCCTGATAAAATTTTATCCCACTAGATAAAGATAAAATTTGGATAAACTTTATCCTATCCAATAAAGATAGAGTTTGGGCTAGTGTCTATCATCTTATCTCCTCTTTATCTTGGACTTCTAGACTCCCAATCCAACTCAAATTCTAATACTTTCCTCTTTGCTGGACACTGGATTTTTGATGGGCTAGGATCAGTGGTTTTCTTCTGGACTTCAAACCATGGGCTCTCTTTGGGCTTCGAGTTTTCGACCCAAAACAATAAAACTAGGCCAAACCCATATTTTGGTGTAAACATTTGCCACTTGCACCATTAGGCTTATGAATATAAGCCTTATAGTGGCCCTTAACCATCTAGTTAATGCCTTTGTCTGGAGACCCTTTGGAAACTCTAACTGCTTCAATTCTTCACGAAATTATATCCGAAGGTCCGCCACTTATGATTGGTAATAACTCAAGTAGATCCCTAACGGTGTCAATAATGGCCATTCAGAAATAAGCCATCAAATGGACATGGACATCGAAAATTTAAAAGACTTTCTGACGAGTACCGTGTCAAATCCTAAGCCCAAGGAAAAACCCGTTCAACACTCTTTAAAACACAAACCCTTCAACTTTCAAAATCCTCAAATGTCGTTGATATTTAAAGGCCACTCCTTGTTCTTCCCTAAACACCGAAGGGAAATATTTCAAAAACTCCCCTGCAAAAGCTCCTTCTCGTCTTTGACTCACATATCTAACGCTCTAACACCATCAACACCGTCGCGCAACCCTTACGCGTTCTACTCTTCAACACCGTCGAAGCCCAGTCGCTTTAAGGAGTTTCGCCGCCGTCAACAACCACCGGTAAGCCCACGCTTCCTTCTTCTCTTCTTCATTTCTACGACTTTTACTAACTCTAACAAACCGTGTCCTTTTCCAGAAAAAACACCTACTCTCTTTCTTTCTATCGTCGAAAGCTCAGAAAATTAGTCAATAAAATGTCAAGTACGAATCTTCTAGAACCCCATCATTTTGATTTTCAGGTGACCATTGTAATTTCTGGTGACCACTGCGGTTTCTAGTAACCTTGAGAGTTCCTAGTGACCTCCAAGGTTTCGAGTGTCTCCGAAATTTGAAGTTTGGGAATTACTGTTTGGTTGGTGTAGTGAATACTGGGGTGTGTTTTAGGAGTGTGTTTACTTGCAGGTAGTTTTGTGAACTCCAATTACAGAGGAAACTCTGCCAAAATTTCTCTAGAAACTGACCTCCCACTTCTGTATTGTAGGCTCAGAAGCCCCTCTAGCTTTTCCTGGATCGACGGACCTAGTCACTGAGTAGGTATAGACTTTCCTTTTGTATTTCTATATCCTTCGAAATTGCCCTAAGTCTAAACATCTTTAATTTTTCAGGGTAACTCTCAGAAGTGCCTGACTGTGTCTCCATCTTCTCCAACTCCTCCGAGTATGCCTTTTCCCCTTCTTAAAGGAGAAACCCTCCTTCTCCATCACAAGTCATTCGCCACACCCGGTAAACAGAGGACGTGGATTCCAAACGCTTCGGAGTATGGAGCTTGGGTGGCCAACTTACAGTTACACTTTGAAAGTCGCTGGAAGAAGGTTGGTGTGGCTGACCTTATTGAGCTCACCCTACACCAATAATATTTTGACAGCGACCTTGTCATGGGAACCTTACGTTTTTGGAGTCACGGCTGCAATTCTTTCATTTTTTCCCATGGTCTGATGTCAGTGACCTTGAGGGATGTAATGGCAATCACTGGGTTACCTTTGCAGGGAGAGGAGGCTGCTTCTGCAATTATCTCGGAAGAAGATAGCACCTTAGAGGATGCACTGGTTTCTCTGCTCGCAGCTTCTTCCTTCAGCGGAGTGAGTGTCTCCTAACTTGGCTACTGCTTTCTTTTCCTCTGCTCTTTGGCAATTCTAATTACTCATTTTTCTCTCTTGTAGGTGGTGAGACAAGCCAAGGACTTGGACCTGCCAGGTCAAAACTTGGCTTTGATGTGGTACTGCGTCAACAAGTACATTACTTGTTCTGTGGCGGGGAGGCTTACGAAGGAGACAAGGAACCTAGCCCACGCACTCCATCAAGGTCAGCAGGTCTCCTTAGCCAGCATCTTGCTTGGTCACTGTTATCGGGGAATGTACATGGCTGTCACATCTGAGCCTTTTAAGGAGCTTCCTCTGTCTGCTTGGCTTCTCCAGCTATGGCTCCTTTTGTACTTTCTGGCTCTGCACTCTCCTGCCACTATTTGGAGAAACAAAGTTGCACCTGAGATTGAAACTTCTTATTGTCCTTGCCCTTTATCTCAGGAAGATATAGTGAGTTATTTCCAAAACTTGAGGGAACAGGATGTCCCTCCTATGCTTCTTTTTGACCGTGGTGAGGAATGGGATGTCCTCCCGGTGCCTCTACAGCGTTATGTGTCTGGTCTACCCGAGGAGCATAAAAAAGAATGGCGCCTGGAGTGTGAAGCTAGGCATCTTTTGACTGGGACTTTTGCTATGCTGAAGGGAGGTGGCAAGCAGAAGGGAGTTTGCTGTGAAATCTATATTGCCATAACTGTGGTGCCGACGGTTTAGTTTGAGTCAGGGCTATCCAGACACTATACAACGTCTCTCCAGGCCTGACGATAGCAGGGTCTTTTTGTCAGAGGTTAAAATCAAGGAGTTTATTGAGAGATGACAGGAGAAGCTATCAAACACCGAAATCAAGTCAATCATTTGTGCTGGAAAGGACCAGACTTCAATGACCAATTCCTTCGATTCCTGGTAGCGGAATATTTCTCAGATCTTCATTCTTTCCCTGCCTGCTCAAGGTATGTCTGGTATATTCCTGACCTTTCTCCTTACTTGTCCAGGACCATATGCCAATGCTTAGCTTTCTCCATTATTTTCAGGTATCCTCTACCCTCGGCTTCCAAAGGAAAATCGTTCGTTGCCTCTACTAAAAGCAAGATTCGTAAAGCCGACCAAGGTAATAAACGTTTCTCCTTATCTCTTCTTTTTTTTAATTAGTTCCTGATCCTATTCTCTGGTCCCTAGGCCTTTCTAGCAAGAAGACACCCAAATAACCCAAGGTCTCCTCCAGTGTCAAAACTAAGAAGACACTAGACAAAAAGAAAACTACTTCTACTGGCTGCCACCGATCAGGAAGACTGGCTGGTCAGTCAAAAATTACGGCAATCACTGGTACCCTGGAGGTCACTGGTGATGAAGACTTAGAGGGTGTAGGCAAAGAGGAGGAGGTCTTGAGCTTTCACGAGGCCACCCAGAGCTTAGAAGCTACCGGTGACCAACAGGACACTGAGCCTATGGTCACCGAAAATGTCATGGACACCAGAATAGCTGGTGACCAAGCTTCCTCTCCCAAAACGGTATGGGCTTTTGTATTGTCAACCTCCTTCTTCCTTTATGCTAGCAACATCCCTATTGACTTGTTTTTACTCTTTGCAGGCTTTGGATTCTATCAGTGTCGCACTAGAGGAAGAGCTTTCTTGGGAGGATCCTTTGACCGTGATGGACCTAAGTGTTTTTGATCCTCCTTCCGCGGTCTCTGTTGTGGTGTCCCTAGAGGAGACGGCTGCCGCTAAAGAGAAGGTGAAGGCTTTCTTTGCTTCTGATTTTGACACCTTAGACGAAGCCATTATACAGGAGTCGCTTTAGGCCATGGAGGTTCTGTTGTCCTCTAATCTTTTGGCCACCGAGAAGGTGGTGTTGAATTCCCTGAAGGGTAGGATCAGCAACATGAGGGCCCAGTTCTCATCTTACTCCAGTAGGACGGAAGATGCCAATCGACAAATGAATCATTTTCAAGCTTTAAACTCTTCATATGGTTTCCAAAAGAAGGCAGTGGAGATCCTCTCTGAGGAAATCGAAGAGTCCAAGCTGGAAGTTGATAAACAAGTTCCTCAGATAAAGGCCTGGGAGGATGAGATTGGGGTACTCCAAAGAAAATTGCCGCTGCACAACACGAGATGTCTAAATGCTGGTTCTCCTTGGTAGGTTTGAAAGAAAACTTGAAGGTGAAGAAACAAGAGGCCACTGAAAGTGGCGAAGAGCTGAAACAACTCTACCCCTCTATTATGGCCTGTTCTTCCAGTCTGAGGGAAACAGAGAGGATCATCCATGACTGCTTACTCCAATGGGATGAGATCTGGCACACCCAGTACTCAAACCTATAGAACACTTGTTGATTGTTTGTATAGCTTGCTTTGTAAGCGGCTTGTTTTGAACATATTTTCACATTTGGCTTCGCATTGTTAAAATTTGAATCTGCTATCATTGAATGATAAGCCAAAACTTTATTTCATTTGCTTAGCACTGATCCAATTATTTTTACATGATTTCGGGCAGGCTACTTCACAAATTTTCATCGATGGCTGCCCATTGATACAAGCTTTTAAATTCTACTCCTTTTGAATATTCTCCCACATAGTGGGATAATATTTCTTCAAGTATTTGCCATTGATATATTTGCTGTGAGTTTCTCCGAAGAGACTTGATAACCAATACGCATTTCCAGGTAACACCTTGTGGACTTTGAATGGCACTTTCCAATTTGCTGACCATTTCCTGTACACCCGATATTTACTTCCAATGGGCAGTACCAACTTTTAGACTAAATCACCTTCATCAAAATTCTTTCTTCTTACTTTCTTATTTTAGGCTCTAGCCACCTTCTTTTTCTGTAGAACCATTCTATTGAGGGCATCCATTCTCACGTGATCCAATTCCTCTAGTTCCATCATCATTGCTTGCGAATAGTCCCCTGGCGTCAAATTATTTTGCCACACAACTCTTAAAGAGGGCACCACTACTTCCATAGGTAATACAACATCATGTCCAAAAGTCAATGAAAATGAGCTCACCCTAATCGCGCTTGGTTTTGATGTCCTGTATGCCTATAGAGTCTCAGAAAAAAGGTTGTGCCAGTCCCTAGGATTATCCTCCATCATCTTCTGTAAAATATTGATTATGACTTTGATTGAAGCCTCGGCTTGTCCATTTGCTTGAGGATAATAAAGACTTGACTTTAGTAATTTAATACCATAATCATCTGCGAATTCTCTGACTAATTCCCCAGTGAACATTGTTCCTTGGTCAGTGGTAATTGACTCGGGGATCCCAAACTTATAGATCAAATTTTCCTTGACGAACTGAATGACGTCCTTCTGCTTGACCTTTTTCATTGGTAGAGCCTCCACCCACTTAGTAAAAAAGTCCATAGCTACTATTATAAAAGAATGACCTTTGGATGATGCAGGGTAAATTTTTCCAATTAGGTCGATGGCCTATCCACAGAAAGGCCAAGGCTTGATTATACTTATCAATTCTGTGGCTGGTATTCTCTGAATTTTCCCATATTTTTGACACTGTTTACAGCCTTTAGCATATCTAAAACAATCATCAAATAAGTGAGGCCAGTAATAACCATGTCTACGAATCAGCCAACGCATTTTTCTTCGGATTGATGAGCGCTGCACATACCTTCATGCACTTGTTTCAAAACTTCCATAGATTCCACTGGACCTAAGCATCGAAGGAGGAGACCATCGACACTTTTTCTATACAGAGTGCCTTCTACCAGGAGATAATTCAGCCCCTGCATCTTGATTCTATAGGGTTTCTTTCATCTTGGATTTTCCAAGTATTTTCTGATAGAACTTCTCCAGTCATCAGCACACTCTACATCAGTACTGAACACATCCACTGGCATCCCTCAGCCTTTAATGGATGGATGATTTTTCTTCTAGATAAGGACAAGCTTATAAACTAGCTCATCAGACATTTTCACTCTCGAGGCCACCCTAGCCATTGAATCAACTTCCCAATTGTCCTCTTGTAGAATGTAAAATAAATTCACGCACTCAAAATCATCTAACAACTGAACCGCAGCGGCGAAATACGGAGCCAACGAAAAACTACTGTGCTTATATTCACCGTTTAGTTACCTGATAACCAATTGTGAATCTTCATATATGGCTAATTCCCTGGCACCAAATTCTATAAGGATTTCCAATCCAATTATTAGAGCATCATACTCAGCTTGATTGTTGGTGCATGGAAAGTTAAGATTAAAAAAGAGTATAGTTTTGGTACCTGCTGGAAATATGATAAAAATTCTTGCCCCCTGCGGCATCATTTGTACTAGACCCATCAAACTTTAGAATCCATGGGGCTTTGTCCAAATACAACACATTCAAGTCAGGTACTTCATTGTCAGGAACTTCTACACTCGGATGGTCAGCCAAGAAATTTGCGATAGCTTGCCCTTTCACAGATTTCTAAGGTAAGAACTGCAAAGTAAATTCAGCAAAAGAAATAATCCATTTTCCTATTCTGTCGGTGATAATCGACCTTGTCAACATGTACTTGATCACATCAGTGTTAGACACTACAAACACCAAATTTCCCATCATGTAATGCCTCAACTTAGTGCAAGCAAAATATAAGGCCAGACATACTTTTTCAATCGGAGAATATCTGACTTCAGCATCTTTGAGGGTCCTACTCAAATAATAAATAGCCTGCTTGTTACCTTTAGTGTTGTTCTGAGCTAAAACGCATCCGATTGAGGTTTCTGACGCTGCTAAGTATAAACAAAGGGGATGGTCTTTCCTTGGTGGCATGAGCACTGGTGGTGAAGACAAATACTCCTTTATCTTATTAAATGCTTGCTAATGTCTATCTGCCCATATGAACTCCTCTTCTTTCTTTAGTTTGAGTAGTTCTGAAAAAACCTTCGTCTTACCTGCCAAGTTGGAAATAAACCTCCTTAGGTAATTAATCTGACCCAGAAACCTTTGCAACTCCTTTTTATTTTTAGGAGGCTCTACCTGTGCGATCACTTTAGCCTTGTTGTCATCGACCTTTATGCCCCTTTGATGGACCAGAAATCCAAGAAAATTTCTAACTCTAACTCCAAAGGCGTACTTTAGTGGATTGAGCTTGAGCTGGTGTCTCCTTCATTTGTCGAATCCTTGCCTGAGATGTTCTACATGGTCACCCTATCTTTTGGACTTGATAACCACGTCATCGATGTAGACTTCGACAATTTTCCCAATAATATCGTGGAAAATGAGGTTCATGGCTCTTTGATAAGTAGCTCCAACGTTCTTTAGCCCAAAAGGCATCATAACCCATTCAAATGTGCCGATTGCACCTAGACACCGGAACGCTGTCTTGTGAATATCATTCTCAGCGATTTTGATCTGATTATAACCACCAAAACAATACCAAAATGTTAATATTTCATGGTTGGCCGTGGCATCAATAAGCATGTCACTAACCGGCATTACATACACATCCTTGGATGTGATGGCATTTAAGTCCCGAAAATCTACACACACTCTAATCTTCCCGTTTTTCTTGACTACAGGGACTATATTTGTCAGCCACTCAGTATACTTAGCTGGTCTAATAAAGCCTACTTTGAGAAGCCTCTCTATTTCTTCTTTCACTTTCATCTTTACTTCCTTGGACATTCTCCTAGGCAGTTGTTGAAAAGGACAAAATTTCAACTTGATGGGCAGTCGGTGTTCAACTAAATTCCGACTTAAGCCTGACATAACCTTGTAATCCCACGTAAAACAGTCTTTATACTCGTGAAGTAGCTTGATTACCTCTTCGCGCAACTCCTTACTAATAAGGTCACTGATGTATGTTACTTTGGGATCCTCGACAGTATTCAAATTGATTTCCTCCAGAGGATCTTTCACTTGAAGTCTCTCATCTTCCATTTTGGGTGGCGCGACTTGTAGCTCCTCCAGATTTATTTCATCTTTTACTATTTATGGGATGTCTCCCTTATAAACTAACTCTGTCCCGAATATCTCGATTTCACGGTTGGCCACTAATTATTTCCTAGCTTGCTGCAAAATTACTTTCTGGATGGCCCTTGCAGCTACTGGCTACCCTTCTTTACTTCCTTAAGCAGTCATTAGCCTGACTGGTCAGCGTCTACTTCCATCGGCCTAAACGGCCTGATGCTTTTATTCTTCTCACTAGCACCTATTATTTGAAGTAGCAGATGCTTGTCCTTTGCAAATTTCATCAGCGTAAGCCTTCCTTCTTTATCCAAACCTTCAAAAGTAATTGGTGCGGTGTCTCCATGGTAATAACAGGCGTCCACTAAACTGACTTTAGCACTGAAAGGATTATTGTCTGCCTTAACCATTTCCACGTTGTCGCCATGTCAGATCAACAAAAACTAGTGGAGGGAAGACGGCATACACATGTTTGCGTGAATCCAATCTCTGCCTAGGAGCAACTTGTAACTTGCGTTTGTGTTGATTACGAAGAACGCGGACACACACGTCTTATTCCCCACTGTTATTTGTAGTGAAACTACTACTAATGTTCTTGCCACATCCCCAGTCACCGCAGTCACCACTAGGTCTGTAGCAATTATATCCTCTTCTCTTTTCCCAAGTCCAAATAGCACTTTCGAGGGGATCACGTCTATAGCTGCTCCATTGTCCACCAAAACTCTGTTCAATGGCTTTCCATTGACACAAGCCCTCATGTACAGTGGTTTAGTGTGATTCACTGTTAACAGCTTGTCAAATGTTAGAACTTTGCTCTCCTTGGTCTCCTGCGTTTCCTCTAAGAATTTCTCCGCTGGATTTTGTTCTTCTTTTACAACCCAAACTTTTTCTCCATCTTTTGACTTGTCCTCCACTTCATCCTTTGGATTGATACGACAGAAAATAGCCAACAATAACACTGAAGCGGTTCCCAGGTAATAAAAAGGGACATCACCAATGTTAAAGTAACTTTCATCCTATTCCTCGATATCACCATCCTCTGTTTCCTTCCTTCTGAATTTGTTCCTCTGAATTTCTCCTTCACAGTGCTCAACCATCTACTTGGTCATATTGGCAAACTTCTTCCCTTTATCAAGCATCTTTTGCTTTTTCACCAAATGAGCCTGGGGTTTGAATTTGAAGTTTTATTTCTAGTTCTTCTTTTTCCTAGAACAGTCTCTCAGTCAACTTCTTGCGCTACCACCTTCTTTTTCTCGTTTTTACATTTTTCTGAGCAGCAATAAATATTTCCTTTTTGTCTCTCCTTTTGCTTTCCACCCGAACCCACTCTCTAGCTTTTCTGGGCATTGGTGGCTTGAGAAATTTTGGGTGACCACTAGGGCTGATGTCTACCTGGGCATCGACTTCGCTATTATTTCCAGTGACCTGGTTACCAATCCTTTCCAGTATATTGACTCTCCCTTGCCTTTTAGAAGCGATGGTCAGGCCGTCTTTCCTTTCCAACATGTTCCACCCTTTAGGCCTCTACACTTGATTCATACGCTCCTATCTCCTTTTCTGGTTGAGCCAATTCCTCATGTCGACACTTGCTACGTTCACTGACCCCACCGGAAACGGATTTTTGTCAATGAGCATTGCCTCTTCTGGGAACTTGAGAATTTTTCTGTTGATGCGATCTTGAATCATGTTCCTGAAGGCCCAGCACATATTGGTAGAATGAGTCCACGCGTTATGATATTTGCAATAGTCTTTGGCCTTCATCTCCTCCTCGGTGGGCAAAACATGATCTTACAACAAAGAAATAAAATCGATTTTCATTAGGTAATCGAAGATTTCAGATGTTCTACTTACGTCGAAGGTGCACTTGTTCCCCACTCTTGTCGCTATTTTGTTGCATTCCAGGGGGTATCTTTGCTGGGTGTGGGCATACTATGCTTCCAATATCAGATACAACAACTATAACAACTTTCACTTCAGCGTTATAGACTTCCTTGAAATAAGCCCCCATAGTCTACTTTTTCAGCTTATTGTCTTCTTTGAGCAACTCCTCGTATTCTGCCACCTTCATAGCCAACTCAAAAAAGTCTCCAAAATCCATGCCTTCAAACTTTTTCCTCAGCTCTAGGTCCAAACCTTTTTGTGCCATCTTCACAAACTCAGTCTTTGGAATATTGATCCTACACTTGCTTCTCATTCTTTTAAACTTGGCAATGAAATCATCCGCCTTTTTTCTAGCACGCTGAGTAAGCCTGGACAAATCTGCGATACTGACTTCGGGCTCGCTTTTGTAAAACTGAGCGTGGAAGAGTCTCATAATGTCTGCACAACCAAATACGGAGTCCTTTGGTAGTGACACGTACCAAGAAAAAAAAAGCAACTCCAGTTAATGAATTTGGGAACAATTTCAAAAGCAGATACTGGTAGTTCTCATAGCTAGAAAATTCCAAGCATTGAGTGGTGAACCTCGCTATATGCTCGATAATAGACAGTCCATCTTCTCTAGAAAACAATGTAAAATTCAGGATTTTTACACTCCTGGGAAAAGCTACTCTGTCAATGAATTCAGGATAAGGTTTCCTAAATTTAGGTCGAACAATCTGATTAAACCCAGGGCCATACAACTCTTGGGCGATCTCGCGAAGCGCATCCCAGGTAACATGATCAATCACCTGAGTGTTTTGCCCATACATTGTTTGGCCTATGGTCACTGGCTGCTGAACGACCTGGTGACCTATACCCCTTCAGAGTGCCTGCATCTAGTTAGTCACCAGACTCTCATTGCCCCCTGAGCTCATTCCCTCTTCATCGAGATGAGGTTGAGTCACTAGTCCAGTATGGCTGTAGAACTGAACAGGGGTCTTGTGGTTGATAGACACCGGAGGTAGGGCAGCAATTAGTATCTCATCCCTTCTGTGCAATGGCTGGTAGGTGGTCACTGACTGTTTCTCCTTGTTAGGGCTGTCGATCCTGATGCTTTGCCCCCCGAGCTCTTTCATAGAAGAAGTTTCTCCTAGCTTGACAACCTTGGCTATCGACTTCTCCCTTTCAGTTGGAGTGGCCGTAGGTGCCACTGACTAATTTTCTGCGACCATCGGTAGCTTGCTGGCCTACGATTTAGTTTGACGCAGTGTCTTGCTTGACTCTCCTCCGCCTATGTCTTTTTCTTTCTTTGGCATGGCAGATCCATTAACCGCAGCCAAAATCTTTTTTTGATTACTCCCCATAGTATTCAAGACAGTGTCTATTTTAGCTGTTGATTTCTCTATGGCCTCCAGAACCTTTATTAAAAGGATCTCAACGTTGCTTGCTTGACTTAACTCAACGAATTGAGGTTGGTCTTCCTACGCTGCTGTTGCAACGTTTTCCATATCATCATCTCCACCGACAGAAATGTCAGTACTCTTACTAGATCTTGTTTTTGTCATTGTGGGTCCCACCAGGCGTGCCAAAAATATTTTTGCCTTTATTTTGACTAAAGATCAGCACGTAGCCCTTTGTTTCGGTGTGAATGCGTTTCAAGCATGCCAGGAATTTAAAGTGTTTCCAAACTAGGAAAATAGGAAAAAGATATTGCGACTTATAATCTATGACTTTTAATCAAACAGTTGTGTATGCTAGAAAGGGACAAAAATCTAACAGAAAGAACTTTGCTTTATTGGTAAATAATTCGACAAAAACAATGACGAAGAAATTGAAAATAGCTGATAACAATTGAAAAGAAAAGGCTAGGCTAATGAAATAGAAATAAAGAATTAAATAAGCTAAAAGATTTGCTGGGATGCTAGGCTTTTGATATGTGAGATGTTGGATCCTTTTTCCCACTTCAAAACTTCTACTTATAGCCACCGATGATGAGTGTCCTACTGCAGTTGAACTTATAATCTTGATAAAATTTTATCCCACTAGATAAAGATAAAATTTGGATAAACTTTATCCTATCTGATAAAGATAGAGTTTGGGTTAGTGTCTATAATCTTATCATCTTATCTCCTCTTTATCTTGGACTTCTAGATTCCCATTCCAACTCAAATTCTAATACTTTCATCTTTGCTGGACACTGGATTTTTGATGGGCCAGGGTCAGTGACTTTCCTCTGAACTTCGAACTATAAGCTCTCTTTGGGCTTCAAGTTTTCGGCCCAAAACAGTAAAAATGGGCCGAACCCATTTTTCGGTGTAAACACATATTTATGACAAGTTTGTCAACACAAATAATATAAAGTAGTGACGAATAAAGTCATAACAATACTTCATTTTATTGTTACAATAGTATCCTCACTAAAATAATTATAAATGGTGACAAAATAGTTGTCACTAATAATTTTTTTGTCAGTGTCCATTACTTGTTAGTCACTAATAATTTAATAAAAAAGTGTCAACATCATTTTGTCAAAAAAATGAAAATTGGTTTTTACAAAAATTATTGTCACTAATGTGTTTATTACTATCACAAATAAAACTACCTATTCATAAATGAAATTACATTAGCTGTACAAGAAATTTGCATTAGTGGCTATATTGTCTAACAGATTTCGTCACAAGTATGAAAGTTATACGTTACAATAATATTGTCACTAAATAAAGAATATATTTTACAATTAATTTATAACTAATGTGTTCGTGTTTTTCACAAATAATATTATTAAATTTTACAATTTAATTACTTTATCGATCAAAATTTTGCATTGGTGGCCATAAAATAGAAGTTGTCACAAATCATACAGATTTTTAGTGCCAAGATATTATTCGACAAGCAAATAAAAATTATTAGTATATATAAAATATATAAAACCACCAAAATATAATAAATTATAATTTCCAATATATAAAATTGGAAAATTTAATATTCAAGAAAATTATTTATTACAATTATGTCAAACAACTACGTACTAATTTAAGCTAAAACTCTCTATGGTAAAATTCTAGGGCTATTCTTCATGATAAAGTTTACTCTTGATTTGTTTCCTACAAAATAAATAAAAATAAAACCAATTAATTGGTTTATAAAATATTAAGCTATAAATTTAGTATTAAAATTTTATAATTATATAATAATAATGATAAGAAGTGATACTAACTATTCTAGATTTTATAAATTTATAAGCTTACATGAGTAGATGGGGTATTTGATGTTCTGGCAGTTGATGGATCTTCAATTAAGGCAGAAAAATTGGGTAACAAACTAGGAATTACTTCAGTATTGGCCAAATGTGCAAAAACAACTAAAATTTGTTTCATTTCCATGGCTTGCTTCTCAATAGCTGCATCTGAGCTTTAACCTTCTCATTTTAAGCTTTAATCTCTTCATTTTATGCTTTTGTGATTTCTGTAAATCTTGCAACTTCATCGTCTAAATCACTTGCCTGATTCTTTGCAACCTCATCTTTAGCTAGAATTTCACTTTTTGCTCGGGACTTAGATGTTATCCCTTTAACACCTAAACCGTATGAATAGTTTGACTTTCTTTCTAAGACAAGACCGAAATACTCAATGAGTGGTAGAGGTGCAGACGAAATCTTTTCTTTATTTTTCTCTCCCTCTTCTTGAATCTTATTCTGCATATTTAGATAGAATTTGGCTTTTTAGTTAAGTACTATTAAAATTTATTTAAAAAATCTAATTTGACTATAACTTTCATATTATAATTTCACCTCCATTTGGAATAGACTAAGTTCCATTTGGCTTTTGTCGCGATACCTTCCAAACTTTAACAGCATCGGGCCACTCATCAGAATCTTTATCTTTCTAAAAGGAAAAAAAGACAAAGAAAATTAATGATTAATTGGAACTTTTTTTAAGAAAAATATATTTTTAATTTTAAGTAATAAAAATTTACTTTACCATCCCATATGTAATTTGTGCAATCGACTTTGTACCAGAAACTGATTTCATCTCTTGATTTCCCTTATTACTTGTGTTTCTTTCACTTTGCTCCTATACATTGATAAATAATTTATTTTTAATAAAAGAAAACAACTAACAAAATAAATTAAAGTACTTAAATTTTAAATTTACCTTAAAATTTGGAGTCTCCCATTTATTCTTAATCAATCGTTGCCAATCACCTTCCTCCACATCCTTTGGGCAATCTTTGCTCTTGAGATAGCTTTTGTGCAAATGATAATGTCGATTTGTATATTGTACATGCACTTGTTGCATCACATAAGGTTGCACTAAATTTGGGAAATTTAACTCATCCTAAAATTCATATAAAAAATATAGTTAGGAAAATTAAGAACCAAAGTCAATGCAACAACGAAATTAAACTCTATTGTAATTAAACTAAACTCTGCTGCAATTAGAAGTGTCATACCTTTAAAAATAATCACATTGCCTTCTTATCATCCTCATTAATCTTTCCAACTAGAGGCACAAAGTGGTGCAAGTTGTCGAATGCATATAGTAACTTTCGACTTGACAAGGCTGGCATGCTTACCATATACCTTATAGTACCGAGGAGGAAATTCAACATCAACTTGTTTTCCTTCAGCTTTCTTCCTGAAAAGTCTAGCATTAATTGTTGGTCCTCATCCACATTTTTTAGAATTTACATTTCCTATTTAAAAAATAAAAATTAATAGACATATGAAATATTATATTAAAATTTTAAATGCATAACCATATACCAGTACTAATAACTTGTTCTTCTAGGCTAGGTGCATAATTTTAAGCTCCAACTATAGTGTCAGGCTGTTGATTAAGAGCCTCTGTATCTTCTAACTCCTCTACCATACTAGGTTGATTTTATTCATCATCCACATTTGATAAAGATCTACCATTGTTAACCGTCTTGAGGTTTTTCATATACTTTCCAATTTTAACCATCTTGCAATTTTAAAAATAAATACATATTAGAAACAAGTAACATCCGCTACCATAACAAATTGGAAAAAAATTAATGAAGTCAATAAGTAGAAAAAAATCAAGAAAAAACAAATATCTTTGAATCACTTTCTACTCTATATACTCAAATTAAAAATAACAACAATAACCTTGATTTAAAAATAAATATCATTAGATATTTATCTAAAATATCACATTCAAAATTTTATAAAGATAAGAAGATAGTTTTGTAAGCAACTCAAATGCGGCTACTTTATCTGCTATAAACTCACAAATATTCACTAACAAAAGTTTTGCTAAAAGAAGGTCCTCCTTAACATTTACAGCTTGAGAATCGAGGATATTGGAATTTTCACCCACACCTATACAAAATGTGACAACTTACAGTGTTGAACATGTTTGCATGCAGGATTAACTCTTAATGGAGTAGAACATATATATATATATATATATATATAACATAGGCAACCCAATCATAGAACAACATAAAAACGAATCGCAAATTATTATATCAAATTAATAGAACTAAATCAAACATCTCTCTCTCTTTCCTCTATATGGTTTCTCCCTCTTCTTCTGCCTATGTAGCCCTTCAATTTATAATACCAATTACAGTTCACCTACTCAGAACCACAAAGCAAGCAACTACTTTATATA
This sequence comes from Erythroxylum rotundifolium, assembly GCA_027563915.1. NCBI lineage: Eukaryota > Viridiplantae > Streptophyta > Magnoliopsida > Malpighiales > Erythroxylaceae > Erythroxylum > Erythroxylum rotundifolium. The sequence continues at coordinate 10,621,558 of JAOSBO010000007.1, forward strand.
CACTCAAACATGCAACAAAGGTGTGGTTTCAAGAACAGAGGCACCAACGTTCTTCATAAAGTGCACTAAGCATGCAACTACTTTAAGCCTCGCTACTCGTAACTACACTATGGTTTCAAGAACAGACGCGTCAATGCTTTTCGTGAAGTGGTGTAAAATTGTACACATAATAGGAGAAGTTGTAAAAGCTTGAAGAAACAGAAGCAAAGTTTTACATGAAGAAGTAGAAAGAAAGAAAAGTTATACATGAAGAAGCAGAAAGCAAAGTTCAATGACTTGTCTGTTCATGAATGAGTAAGTACACATAACAGTAGACATTGTACATGAAGAATTAGAAAGCAAAGTTCGGTGACTTGCTACTCTGTTCTTGGTACTACTGTGAAAAAGATGTATAATACAGAGGCAACCCATTAAAAGTGAACAAGGTGTGTCAAGTTTATAGCAACAAAGACTCATGTATTAAACTAAATACATAAGTAGTTTGATGATCAGAGGAATCTGTCAAGTTTATAATAAGAGAGTAAAGCTACAAAAACTCACTTAAAAGAATAATTTAAACAAAGAGCGAATGGTCGTTTACCTATTACTTGTGGAGAGAAGACTAAAAGTGAAGATATAATGTAGTTTATGCATATATTGCTAGATTATATGATTGATATGGTTAATTTTGTAATTGTGGTGCTAACCGAAACCTATGGGGCAATCTTGGAATCTATTATTGCACTCTTGTCATTTATTTTGTGTAATTGTGTGCTTACCTATCGTGAGACCAATTATCACAAAATGCTATTGTGATGTTATTAGGTATACAATAGATATTATGTTAATGATGCATTTACCCTATCGGTTTGTCTTTATCAATGTGATTTCTAATGCTTTGTTTAATTCATTAAATCATATCCTCGAGTTTTAGTATCCTATCGATATTAGCTTTAAGGAATAATTTAATGTTCTAGGTGGTCTGTGTTGTAATTCAGGATCCTTAGGTAGGATTACAATTGCATGAGAACCCAACTGTGTTGTTTGGCCAATTTTACTATACATAGATACATTTGCTAAATCTGTTGGGCCCCAAAAAAATTTTTATTTATTCTTATTATTGATTTAATCATTTTATTATTTTTAGAGTTGAGTTGTTAAATTAGCAAGTATGAATGGGGTATTGAATGTAGAAGTTGGAATTTCAAATAAAGAGTTAGAGTTAAGTTAGCTTGAAGGAGTAAAGCCATAAAAGACAAAAGAAGGGCAAAATTGGGAGAAAAAGACTAAGGAGGGGCATAATTGGAAGGAAAGGAGTTAAAATTTTATTTAAACTAGAAGAAGAACGAGAAATGTTGTAGAAAACTTGGAAGGAAGAAGAAAGAAGAAGAAAAGAAAGGGAAATTTACTGATTGGAGGTAAGTATTTATCTTTCTTATGCTAGGTTCAAAA
>JAOSBO010000007.1:10623088-10636038 GCA_027563915.1 Erythroxylum rotundifolium
GACAACTTCAAGCGCGGCTGCGACCTCCTCTCGTGTCATGGCAAATACCCAGGTTTGTGTCTAACCCCTTGGCCTTCCTGGAGAAATAGCCTTCCTTGCAACCGCAGAACTACCTACCTTATTGACTGGTCTAATTTCCACTGTTTCTACTCTCCTTAGGGCTTGCAACTGCGACCCCTCTTGCCTTGTCATCTGGGGACATTCCTTGATCATATGTCCCTTCTCCCCGCATCAAAAACATGCTCTGAGTAACTTGAAATACTCTCCTTTGTGAAACTTCCCACAATGCTCACATTGAGGGTTCGTGTACCTACTCCTCTCCTCCAGTGTAGTGCGCCCCCTATAACAAGCTCACAGCATAATCCAGTTTCTATTCATTAGAGCACTTCATCTGAAGCAGGACTCTCTTGGTCCTCTTCAACCATGCTTCAGCCTCTTTCGGATTCATAGTACCATTAAAATGTACAACTCCATACCTGCGGAACTTATCATACTACCCACTCCTCTCCACCGAAGTTGGCATCGAAACTTGTGACCCTTGGCCCATGGCATATGTGAAAGCCTGAGCAAAGGCTTGAATGAACCGTGGATCCATATTAGGCATAGGAGGAGGAGGCGGTGGCATTTCATGCTACACACTAGATGTCTCAGAATCAGGAGAAGAGTGTGTCCCTTTGTCTTGCACGACATACGATTCATTTGTACTTTCTCAGTGAGAGCTAGATCGAGTTAGAACTCCTCGAGTTCTTTTTCGAGGCAGCATATTCACTCCTTCAATTGAAAACATTAAAAAAAAACTTTTAGTTCATGCTTTAAAATAAACAATTTCAAATCATATAAAACAATACAAAACAATGCGTGAGGTTCATTGAAAAATAATGCATGTTCATTTCATATTTTAAAACTACTCATTCAAAGCCTAGGATACTCCTAAACCTAGTCCCCATCATGGACCTAAACCTAATCCCCATCCTGGACCTAAACCTAGTCCCTCTGGTACCATAAGATGTTGGACCCTGTTTTTGGAGCCCAGCTATCCGAATGTCATAAAATGTGAGCGTGTGTATTACCTTGTACGATTATTTCCATGAACTCTCATTGGCTATCATCGGTTGATCTTCATGCTCATAACATCCCAAAAGTTTCTTATTATACAGATCAAGATATGCATAAAATCCAAATTATGCTCATAATTACGTCATGCTCCTCCAATTGATTCCCTCAATTTTTTTCCATTAATCTTTTCCAAATCAACACCAAAGGCTACAAATTTTTTTGGAGAGATATAAAAATTTGTTAAGAATCTACTGGTTCAATAATCACTTCATTTGACGGTCGGACGATGAAGTTATGGCCAAAAGAATCAACCTCAATTATGTCCTCAATCATATTGTACCTATCATGGGGCAATTGACATAACTTTCACTAGAGATATCGGATTGTGGTCGTTTTAGGACGGTCTCAAAAAGGACTTCGAGATATACAACTTTTTTGAAAACTTTAAAGAAAATTTTGCCATATAAATGGTCAAAATCGCTTCGTCTGGTGCCTATGATTCATTTGGCGCTTTGTTTGGTGTTTCGTCTAGTCCTTTGTCTGATACCTATGCTTCACCTGAAGGCCATATCATTTGTGTTCAAAGTTAAAAAATTCCAAACTTTATATCTTTGGAAAGATAAGAAAAAGATCTACAACTTTTGTGAAGACCTTGAAGACAAATTTTTCCATCAAACTCGCTTCGTTTGGTGCTTCATCTGGTACCTATGTATCGTCTGGTGCTTCATGAAGACTAATTAGCCTAATTATGCCTAGATCAATGCAAATTTTCCCTAAATTTCAAAATATAAAATGTTACCCTTATGAATGCTTAAAAAAATGCAATGTACAAACTTTGAGAGTCATGAGCAAAAATACAATCATATCTCATTATCATCAAAAGATAAGAGTTTTTCAAAGCTTTAATGGGTATTTCAAGCCACAATACATCATAATCCAAAAAATACATAATTTACACAAAGTAGAATTGCTCAAAATGCAATTAAAGCCTTGTTTTACAAAAACTAACTTAAAATACAAAATAAGCATAATCTGGAGTAATGCCCTTATGCTCGATCACTCGATCTCTTCCTCATAACCTGAAGATGGGACGAAATGGGGGGCGAGCTTAAAGCTCGTGGGTAATAATTTTATAACAAGTAACAAGCGAAACCATTATAAAATTCACAATGCATCATGAAACACATATTTCCATATTCTCAGTTTATCAAACACTTTATAAGCAACCCAAATTATGCATTCAATAAACATGTCGACACATAAGCACATCAAAATGGTTTGGGAGGTCCATAAACAGAACGAGCTAACAAATTCTTATGAAAAGGTTCTGTGTAGTCATGAACAGAACAAACTAACACATTCCCATGAAATGGTCTTGTGTAGTTGTGAACAACACGAATTAACACAATCCCACATAGTGGTTTTACGTAGTTGTAAACATGAGGGAGTCCCTGAAGGAGCTCCATGTCACTTGCAAACAAGTGGGAAAAGCCTTTAGTCAAAGTACACTTGACATATAGAATGGACCAGACCAAACCCATATAACATGTAGTTTATAGCTTGTAAACTTATTGCCCAAATGACACTTTTTTTTTCCAAAAAGTGATTTCATAAACATAGTTTTTTTTCAAAAAATAATTTTATCATTGTTTTCATAAATCATCCACACAATATTCACATACCAAACACATAGCACTTTTTCAAAGCATTCAAAGAGCAATAAATACACATTTATAATATAATTGAAAAACACTTACTTTCTTGATTTAGAAGAAACATTAATGGCTTATTATTCAATTATAAAAATGTAACACACCTTGAATTTGTTGTTTAACAATTGCTCAAAAATTCCTCTCTTCTTCCTCCTCTAGCCTCTCCTCTTGATTTCCTTCAATATTAGAAAAAATCCCAATTCAATAGGACTTCCAATTGAGAGCTCAAAGATATATATATACTGAAATTGATCTTAGAATATTTAAACTCATGCATTTCTTAAGCTTCATGAACCAAAAATCCAAAAGTTTAAACATAAACTTACCTTGAATCTTCACCAATTAATGAGTCTCTTAGCTTAAATGGAAGCTCTAATCTTCCTCTTTCTTTTTCCCTTCTTGTACAACTTCAAAATCACTCTTTAAAACTAAAAAAATTAGAAACCTAGTTTGGCTTTCTCTTCTTTTCTTCTTCTCCCACGACACTCTCTCTTCCTCTCTTCAATTTTTGTTTTCTTCTTCTTTAATTGCGAGACAACCATTCTTCTTTCCCTTTTTACCCCTAATGAGCCCAAAAAGTCCATTTTACCCTTCCTTATAAGCTTATGTTCTTGTAACCTTAAATAATATTCTAAAAATACTCTTCAACCTTCTTACTACTTTAATACAACTAAACCATATAATAAAATCCTACTAACATTAACATAATAACTAAACTTCAAAAACTTAATTTATCAAAACCTCATACTTCATTTAAATATTGCTTAAATAAATAAAAATTCGAGGCCAACACCTTTCTTCATCACTTTTTATATGACATTCCTTCTCTTCTCATGTTGAAAGGCTCAAGCTTTTTTAGTAAAGCCTTGTCACCTTGGCCAACACTTCTCCTAGGAGAGTCACATAGGGCTGAAATTGCACACTTTACTAAGTCAAAATAGGGAAAGGGGAACCCTGGTTCCTCGTCAACTAATTTTGAAGCCTCTGATGTATTGGCTTCAGTGGTATCTACTGCATTCATTTTTTTTCCTTGTGAAGAAGTGTCTCTTATTTCGACTCATTGGGTTTGATTTGTAAATGGGTGGTATTGCTTAATTCTTTCTCTTTCTTTCATATCCATACCCTCCTCTATTCAATCGATTCGTGCTCTTGATAGCGTCTCCAATTTTGTTCTAAACCCCTTTTGGGTCGAAGTAAAGTGCTAGCTTGAAGCTCTAGTCGGGGCCGAGCTGAACTTATAAAGATATACGACATGATTTAATAAAAGTGTTGAAATCATTCATCTCATGTGTTTTTCGTGGATTATAGAGGCGGATTAAGATAATCTACCTCCACCATTGGTTGTTCTTAATCTAAATTTCGTAGGAATGCTCTTGGTCTTGATAAAACTAGATCAGGATCCAATGCTGCTATCATTCCCTATGCTTCTGTGTCCCTTACCCCATCCCTTTAACAAATAGATGCTAATTTGGGGGATTGCTCACTTTGGCAATAAGGGGCTTAAGAACTAACTATAGGTATGCTTCCAGCTCCTGATCCGAGAGGGATGCGACGCGAAATAATGATAGGTTAACCGCAACTAGAGCTACTGGTGGACCTGCTGCTTCCATTTGGTGAATATCTTAAGCCCTCATTCTAGTTTTGGATAAATGACTAGATTGGGATCTGATATTCTATTCCCATCTACTTCTGGAAGTGGATATGCTAAGTGGTGGTGATGCGTTGAGCAACTTTGAGTTTTGTTTGCCGAGCCCTGTTGGTAATCTTATGCATGCTCAAGTTTGTAAATGTCCTGATATTACTTTTGTTGTTAGGTGTACTTGGGAGATACTTGAGCAACCCTAGTGTGGGTCATTGGCAAGTTGTGAAATGAGTTATGAGGTATCTACAAGGTACTAAAGATTCTATGCTCACTTACAGGATGTATGATTACCTTGAGGCGATAGGTTATTCTGATTCTAATTATGATGGTTGCCCTGATGAACACAAATCCATATTAGGATATTTTTGTGCTTACTAGAAGAGTTGTATCTTGGAAAAGTGTTAAACAAACACTTATAGCAACTTTAACTATGGAGGCAGAGTATGTGGCTTGTTATGATGCTACTCGACAAGCAATATGGTTGAGGAATTTCATTTCTTAGCTTCATCTTGTGGAGAGTGTTTCCAGACCTCTAACTATATATTGTGATAACTTTGCTATGGTGGGCTTCTCTTAAATATGCAAGAACTCCAAGTGTTTGAAGCATTTTGATACAAAGTATATTTTTGTTAGAGAGAAGATTAAGGAATATCAGACCCTTATAGATCATATACCCACCGATCTTATAGTGGCAAACCCTCTAACCAAAGGCTTGACTGTTAAGGCTTTTGTAAATCATGTAACTCATATGGGTCTATTTAAATCTTTTGATGCCTTGGATTAGTGGGAGTTTGTCTTTTATTTTGTTATTTAGTTTAGAGACTTTTGTTTATAATTGTTGCTATTATTGTTATTGCCACATACTTTCTGGATATACTGCGTAGATACATTTAAATATTTGCCTATACATTGCATTTTATTGGAAACATTTTGTACCCAGTCTCATTTTGTTGTTTTGAGATATTTTGTCAAATATCAGTTGGCATCTTGGGTAGATGCTTAGGCCATTTTGTTTGGACTTGCACATACAGATCACCATTTTGTGTGCATTTCCTTATGGCACATTCTGTTTCAGTCATCGAGGTATGGGTATCTTGTATATATGTTATCAGTACTCCTATCGAGTCTGATTCCTATACTATGAGGTACTTGTAATCTCATTTTGGACTTCTGATTTGGCGATTATTGACTCTATTTTTGACATCCTATTATGGCCACATATTGCTATATTAATCTAGGGATTTATTTTTGTTGTTCATTAATGTTGGTTATGTTGTCCAAGTGGGAGAATGATAGAATTTTATCATTAATTTTGTGGCCTTGCATAATAAACTTAATTTTGTACAAACCCCGATTAATTAAATGTCAATTGTACATGTCATTGGACCTGTATTCATGGGCTTGCTATAATGGGTAGGCTTGGCCTATGAGGCCCTACTGTTAGCCAACCTTAAATGCAATTGTCCTATCGAGAACTGTGTGTGGTCTTTTCAAGGTTTGGAATAGCAGCAATCAATCATCTGCATCTCTGTCGCTCCGCTTAACAAAAAACAACAATGGATTTAATTGCTCCTCAGTTTCCAGGTATGTCCATCTAATTATTAAATCTAGCATGTTGCAATCATAAGGTTAGTCTAATTATATTGATTAATCATGATATTAATCAATTATTTCGTACAATTATTCTCTCAGAATATGGATTAAAAGTGGGTATGTGCATTATTTCCTTTTCCTTTTCTTGCTTCCCTTTGATTTTATGTTTGATTAATTTTTTCTTTTAGCATGCAAGTAAAGAAAGCCTTGACGAATGGATAGATGATACTTCATATCCAAATACAACTTTGTCCTGGAATATTATTGACGGAATTGTTTTTCCTGGAGTACTACAACTCTTTCTTCCTATTATAAACTTAGCTTCGACCTAGGGGATTTGAATGCATTATTTCACAGGGAACGGAGTGTTTCGACAAAAAATTTCAAAGTCTTCTGATTATTATATTGTCGTGGGAAATCTGAAAAATTAGGAAGTAGAGGTATTTTCTTGACTCTCTATTTCAACATCATACGTAACATCATAGTTATCTCTACTTGGCTGATTCCAACTCTAAAACATGTTATTAGTTCTTGAGCATAAAAATTAATTCAGGTTAATGATCACTAGAAAAAAGAGCATTCTTTGCAGTCATACCTTAAATTGCATGCTATAAAATGCATAAAATCATATACGTTGTGGGAAAGATTATTATGAAGTCATCTTGTACCCTTTGCTTGGTACCATCTCTTCAATGATCAAGAACATAAGTCAAAGTTCACACCCTAGTGGAGCTATTTTTTGGAACCTAATTATGATGATCAGGTAAAAGCTAATGGCATATTTGGATCACTTTAAGTGCAAATGTAGATTTTGTTCTATTGTTGTTCAGCTGTGAGGGAACTCTCTTATAGATTCAACTAATGGTTGATTTGCCACTGTTTTCAGTCTGCTATTAATCATAAAACTTTTAAATGCCACTTATTTGACTGTCACACGTGTTATCTACATTTAGAAATGGTAATATAACTCAAAGTAGTATTTCTAATAGGTACCCCAGTAACTCAACTAGAAGTATCACCAGTTACTAATATCTGGTAGCTTTTCCTAGACCTTTGAAAGCAAAAAGGGATAAGTTGTTCATGGATTTTTAATGGTGCTTGAATAATCTGGTAAAGAAAATTGACATATTTGTTTCATATACATAGCATTTATCCAGCAATTGGTGGATGTACCTTTTTTGGGAAAGCTAATGGTCATTATTTCTTCAATAACGCACTCTTTGTGGACAATTAGGTTTTTGCAAATCATCAGATGACCTATCTTCAATTCTCCTGCAATATGCAAGAACTCATCAGTGAGCTTTTTAATATTGACATATCTCAAATGAATGTTGGTAAGGCTGCTGTGTTATTCTGTAATGATCCTGCTAAAGTTCAGGTTTTGTTCGCTTTGCCAAGTCATTTAAAAAGGTATTTTGTACTTGGATTCCTCTATCTATCTTGTAGTTTATAAATCATTTGAGGAAGCATATTAATATTTTTGTAAGTATTATAAACTTTGGTGTAATTGATGTTGCCTAACCAAGTTATTTTGTATTAGGTGGGAATTTTGTAGTTGTAATGCAAATAAAGTTTGTAGTGTTAATCTGGTTATTTTGGATCAATTAAAGGCTTTTGGTTAAGGTATTGTATATAATTGTCATATTTTACATCATTAAAATTATCAGATGAATATAAATTGTATTAAACTATGTTACATGATTTTATTATAGTAATGGAACAGTGGATATTATGGTTATATCGATGAATTGTACAATATTTTGGATGATTAAACTATATTTTGAGGATATTATGTAACTAATGATATATTGATGCAATAAAATACTAGAGTATTTTTTCTTCAAGAGTTATTAAAAAAATACCATATTATACTTGATCTCAAACATTATGTCAATATAAATAAGGTGTATAAATTAAATATAATCAATTAGAATATATTTAAATTTTGATATAAAACAATAATTTAACAATTTTTTATTTCTCAACATTTTTTACAAACCAACCACTATTAATGGTAATAGTAATCATTCATTTATCTTAACCAATCATTATAATTATAATGAATATATCAATTTTGATTCTTTACTGTATTCATTTTTATATCCATTTTCATTGTTCTCTGTGAACCAAACGCTCCTTTAGTATACAAAGACATCCAACAGTGTCACTTGAGGAACAACCTAAAAATAATAAAATCAGGACGCTCACTCTAGGCATAATATGGGTTTTTTTTTAATACTAGGGGAAATTGAAAAACAATGCAAAACACTAAAAGACCAACTTCAACTCATCCCTCGACGGTACATTGTGCCCTGTCGATCTCATTGAATGAACCCCAAAATATCCAGCGGTAGAGCTGGGAGGTAGTGGATTCCTAGTAGAGCTCGAAAAGCATATTTGGCCAAAAGGTCCACACTTTGGTTGCCCTCACGATAGGTGTGCTGGAATTGGACTATCCAGTCATGCGCTAGTAGGTCCCGTATACCCTGCACCAAAGACAAATCGTCAGTTAAAAACCCCAGGGAGGAGGATAGAATGTTAATAACTTCTAGGGAGTCCGTTTCAATGATAATATTGCGAAATTGTAACTTCTATGCAAAGTTAAACCCGTTAAGGACCCCGCGTAATTCCACTGCTAAGGGAGAGCACTCGCCAATATTGACCAAATAGCCACCACACCATAGGCTTGTGCTGTCCCGAAATAGGCCCCTAGCAGCGCTTAAGAAAGAACTTTGTTGTACTGCACCATCCGTATTTAACTTTATCCAGCCCAACAGCAGGGGTTTCCAAGTCACGTCCTATCTGGTTGGTAGTCCCGGAGCATAGATAACTCGGCCGGTCATAAGACATGCTTTACAATCCAGCTAACGTATCCCAAAACCAATCGGTGCCCCTCGACTGGCCACACAAAATCGACCTAAAAAATGCTCTTATTTTGCCAGGACCATAAAAACCAACAAGCTGTACCAAAGATGGTTGCCCATTCTTCTATTTCTCGGAGGGAGGTATGGGTAAGGTTTGACCATAGCCAGTCCTCCTCCGCCATTGCAAAGAAGTCTGTCACTGAGATGGCTGGGTTAAGCTGACCCCAAAAGAGTTGCACCCTAGAATAATCCCAAACTGCATGCAACGTGGTTTTAGGTTGCCTACAGAATAGGCACCAGTCGTTAGAGGTGAGATGTCTAGCAACTCGCTGCTGGTTAGTGAGTAACTTCCTTTGTGCTAACAGCCAGAAAAAAGACTGGATGCATTGTGGGCCTGCCCACTTCCAGATCACTTTCCATATTGGGTGAGGAGCTTGAGGCTCTTGTGTTGCAATTAAATCGTAAGCGGAAGGTATAGTGAAAAGTCCAGAGGGTCCGGGTCCCCTAAATATCTAGTCGTCGCTACTGGTTGTGGTGGGAGTTCGGATGTTGGCCAGGGTACTACACACGGAGGGAGGAAGATATCTTTGAAGAACATCCCGCTTCCAATTGCCTCCCTCGTTGGGTATCCATGGATTGAGCCAGAACCGTGCTTGGCTATCGTTGCCTACTCACCAACGGAGTCCCTGTCAGACGTAGTGCCATGTGGCGGCTATCCCCCGCCAATGCTGGAGGCCCTTTTTTTGTCAGGGTGTGTGGAATCTGATGAAAGTCCATTTGGTATTTAGCTCAGAAGATTTGAACCCATAAAGCGGAAGGCTTAGTGAGGAGCGCCCAGCCAAGCTTGGTCAGCATAGTGTCGTTCATTTCTTGAATACGTTTCAGCCCGAGTCCCCTAGGTGTTTGGGACGGCACACTGCGTTCTAGTTAACGAGATGGAGCTTACGCTGACCGTTGGACGATCCCCAAATGAAGGTTCTCATAATTTTCTCAAGCTCATCACATAGTGTCCTAGGTAATCGAACCATCTGCATCGTGTAAATGGGAAGAGATGCTATCACGGATTGTGTTAATGTGATATGTCCCACCATGGATAATTCCTTTGCTCGCCACCCAGCTAATTTTTTGCTGTGCGCGATCTAGGATGTATTGATAGGTGTGCCTTTGAGTTCGTTTGTGTAGCAACGAAACTCCTAAATATTGCCCTAAGTTATTTGTGCATTGAACCTGGAGCATATGGCTAAGATGGTGTGCCTGTGTTCGAGGGACATTCCTCGAGAAGAAAATCCGGATCTTGGCATAATATGGGATGTTAAAACTTCATTACAAAAGAGCCGGAGCTTATGCCTTTTGTGTTACCTTCTAGTCTAAAGAGGAGAACCCATAGAATACGATTAATTGTATAGCGCCCTTGTCATTGCCACCTGGGATACAGCATTCTTTAAAAGCCTGCATTAGTCCAAAAGAGGACCCATAAAATACGGTTACTTTTATAGCATCCTTGTCATTGCCACCTAGGATACAGAATTCTTTAAACATGTCACATGAAGCAAACAACTACGTAAAGAAAAAAAAACCCACACAATTTTTTGGGGAAGTCGTCAACAGTATCAAATTTATGTTCAAAAAGTGTCTGGACCCGAGTCGAACAAAATCGTTCAACATCTTCGCACTTGCTCATCATCTTTACTCTTTCTAAAGTAAGCGGGCACACTCGTATAGGCGATCATATTGAAGAAATCGATCACTGATAGAGCCAAACTAAGAGGTGTTAGTAATGGATTCTCAAGTTGTTGGGTTCGTGCGACTGGATGAATTGAGCTTGGAAATGGCCGCTTTACTCCTTCGCTCTGGCTATAAAGTTAAAGCTTTTGAGGTAATTTTCAGTCAACTTCATACTCTTTTACTATTATTATTATTTTTGCTGGGAATGAATTTAGCTTCATACAAGTTGCTGAATTTTCCTTGATTACTTAGTTCTGAAATGTCAGTCAGTTACAAGTATCGCAAGTCAATGCAGACGAAAAATAAGCTATTCGAGTTTGTATCTGTTCTCTTTACGGGATTTGAAAGTTATGTCTTTGAGTTCTTCGTGGTTCGCCGCAGGCTGATAGATGTTTGGTGAAAGAGTTTCAAAGTGTAGGGGGAGAAATATGTGCCACTCCAATTGAAACCGTAGAAGGTAATTGGCTCTTGAAGTTTGCACTCTCTACCTGCTCTGTGTTTGTGTGTGTGTGTTTCTCGTACAATTGGGGTTGGCACAAATTCATGGCTAAAGAGAAAATGTCGAGAAGTGAATGGGAAAAACAAGGATTTATGTATATTTGATCATAAAGATTTTCCAACCATAGCTTTGAAGCATTTACATGTTCACTTACCACAACTGCAATGAGTAAAAATTCAAAGCTCTATATCATTATCATGCTTAACTTGATTTTGGTTAAAGGAATCTGAGCCTTAACTAAAGTGTTGTTTAGTGTCTTGGAATTTCATATGCAGACGCTGCAGCTGTGATCATTCTAGTATCTCATCCGGATCAGATGGATGATTCGATATTTGGTCAGCATGGCGTTGTGAAAGGTCTATATAGATGCATTACTGCAGTTCAGGTGATTGTTAATTTTATTAATTTAAAACTGAGTTAATTGTATGCAGGTCTACAGAGAGGGGCTATAATAATTTTACGTACTGCTTTCTCATCTTATATAAAGAAGCTGGATAAATATTTCAAAGGTATATTCAGATTTTGATCTTTCAAACATTCGGCACATTATGTAGAAATGATATTTATCTAATATCAAAATTCTATTTGAAATTTCATCTACGATTGCATCCTTATGGAGCCTTTGGATTCTATTTTCTGGTCATCAGTTCATGGTCCTTTTCTTTTGTTTCCTATTTCTTCCATGATTGTGATTTATTTATGATCTTGCTTATATTGAAAGAAAATAACAGATATTCATGACCCTGATGGTTGTTTTGTTTCTGGAAAACAAGTTAGTGGTAGTAATGTGAAAAACTGGCATGGTTTTCCTGCAGAAAACAGTGTCACGACCTTTTTTGTTGATGCTTATGTCTCCAGGGGAATGTCTCAGGTTTTAGATGGAAAGATCATGGTAATATCATTTTTATAATGTGTATCCATGCCCTACCTTTCTAAGTTGTGGAGAATTTTACTTTTTTTATAGTTAACTATGAGGGAGGTCCTAAATGATCTCTTGTGGCCAGATAACTTCGTCAGGAAAGTCCGATACCATGATAAAGGCAAGCCCCATTCTCTCAGGTAATCTTATATATCAACCATGATTAATCTATTACACCTTATGGCTTAGATTTTTCATCTGCACATATTCTTATTTGAAGTTTTATGTTTCTTTGTCTAGCGATGTGTGAGAAGCTTTACATTTTTGAAAGTGAAATTGGCGCTGGCAGGTGTGGTTTGTTCTTGATCTTCCAAGCTTCACCTAATAGTTAGATAATTGGTATTTAGTTGTGTTCTTTTGTTGCCATAAACTTTATCCAATCATTTTAGAACTTGGAAAGTTTGAAAGAGGAAACTTTACATGGTTGACTTTAGTTATACTGTATTGAACCTTGTGCATGTTAGTTTTTGATTTTGAAAGATCCGTATAATCTCTTATCCACTTTTAACTTTTCGGTTTTATTTTATGAATCACAGTAAAGTTAAAATGGTCAATGAGCTGCTTGAAGGTATCCATCTTGCTGCCTCAATGGAGGCTATTTCTCTTAGTGCAAAGGCTGGAATTAATCCGTGGATAGTCTATGACATCATTTCTAATGCTGCTGGAAATTCTTGGTGAGTGCATTTTTGCTACTAATAAATCTGTTATTTGATATTGTTTCCTGTAACAGTTGTGTCTTGCATTGCTATGTTTTTATCTATCCTTGCATGAAAAAAATTAATGTTATCTCTGAAGAGATTATGTTAACCTTCCTTCAATTTGATGTGTTAGATGTCTCTACATGTTTGTCTTCTTAATTAAAGCATATTTCAGAAATAGTCAGACCTTGATTTCAGTAGGCTTTTGAATGTGGTTAAGAAGATCAGGAAAAGATCTCTGC